>JANHZU010000001.1:0-13032 GCA_032468055.1 Acrochordus granulatus
TTGGATAAAAGGTGAAACGTCTTCGACTTGAGAAAAATCCAGTCCAGATGCCTGTTTTTTAAACTTTGTTGCGATTGGAGGAATTCCTGAAATAATTTTCAGGTCTTCGGGAACCACTGCATGAAATCACAAAAAATATGAAAACTTCTCAATACAATTCACTTCATCCTACAGTTTTATCCTACACAGTTATGTTTACAACAGCAAAGTAGTGTGCAAAATTAAAAAAAAATAATTTAAATTTCAAAGTCTCGGGGAACCCCTAGCAACCTCTTTTAGAACCCCTTGAGAAAGGCTGCTTTAGAGTATCTTCCTTCTTAATTATTCCCACATTCCCAGGTAAATAAACCTATACTGCTGACATTCCTTCCGTTATCACCTACCTGACTTTTGTCTCTCTCTTAATTTCCTTTTATTCATTATCCATATCACAAAATACACACTGAAAGGTTTTTTAGGCACCAGATTATATTTTTGCCAGTATTCTCTTTGCAAAATGTAGTTTATATTTAAGGCTAGAAAGAAGTACAGTAATATCACAGAGATATCCTAGCTGAACTGATCCTGAAACAATGCATACTGTGTGCAGTGAGTCTCACTCTCAAGAAAGTTAAGGAATTCTTGCATTAGCGTCTTATGTGAATAAACCAGTTTATGGCTAAACAGATAAGCAATTTCATAAAGTCTAATTCTTTTTGCAGTCAGACAGAATGTCACATCAGCAAGTTTGCAGCTGAGTATGGACCACAAAAAGCTGAAGAATCAGACAAATATAAAGAATAGAATGAGCCAGTCTTCCCTATTGGCACCTTCATAGATGCCCTTCTGGAGGGCATAAAATTGAGGAAGGTAAAGATGAAGATTTCCCCTGCCAGTTGTGGCTGACTTTGGGGGCAATGCTCTTCTCTGTTTCCTAGCAAAAGTGCCAGCATGTCTGAAGACACTTCTGCAGTTGTGTGGCCAGCATCACTATATGCGGAGGCAGATGGACACTGTACCTTTCCCACCGAAGGAGGTACTATTTATCTACTTGCATTTTTCATGCTTTCAAACTGCCAGGCTGGCAGGAGATAGGCAGATGACGGGAGCTCACCTCATTATGCAGCAGCTCTTGGGTCTTGGACTCAAGCCGCTGACTTTCCAGCTGACACGCCCAGTGTCATTAACGCTGACACGCCCACTGTCATTAACAATCATTAACCGCTCATGCCAGTGTGTGCCCTAACAAAGTTGGGCTAAATTGTATGGGAAATCTTGGAGTTGATCAGATGTAAATATGTAGCCCAAATTACTACTGTGTGGCTCATAAATACACATGTCAGCTGACTTCAATATTTGTGTTACATAAAGATCCCATGGCTGTTCACAGCTTGAATTAAAATCTAGTCTGAAGTTAATTTCTTCCAATCTTCCTATCCCCCATCTCACTTTTTTAACAAACAGCTACCATAAATCTCTAAGCCTGTTTTTTAGCCTTCTTATTGCTCTGGTGATGATGAGAAGGAAGAAACAAGAATCTCTCCTTTGGGAAGATAGAAAAATATTAGTAAAGATGTAAGTCATGCCACAGATCAACCTTTTCTGTGAGTATGGATGTTTGTTCCTATAATAATATTGTCAACAAAACAATAAGCATGAGCATATAGGCTAGATGCTACTACTGTTAAATTGATAAATATCTAGAAAAATAACAATATTCAATTAACAGCTCTATCAGAGGCTCTGGGTTAACCAAGAGGGAAATTTTGAGCAGAATGCTAGAGTTCTCTGTTGTAAGCTCTGTGCTGTTCAATATTTTTAAAAATAACCTAGATGAGGATGAGGGATTCTATAATAAATCTCCATAAAACGGACAGAAGTAATACATTTTTAAAAATTTCCTATCTATTTTTGGCATCCAGGAAGCCATTCTCTCCAGAGCTTTCTCATCTCTACCATGGCTCAAATGCCCTGATTTGATTTAGGAAGGGAGAGAAGAAAGAGGAAGTCCCCTTTGTAGAGCTTAGTTCCTCTCCACAAAACCTTGATTCTGGGCCACTCTCTTTGATTTTTGCCAGGCCTACTAAGTTATGACCAAATCAGAGGTCTCAACTACAAGTGAGTCTGACATGCCACATGGCTTAGTGAACCCTAGTGAACATGATTAATCAGAGCTGCCTGACCAGAAAATGAAAGGTAGGTCAGGAACATATCAAAATGCAAATAGGCCCTTTTCAAGAGACTGAATGTTCAAGAGGTGGAGGGATAAAAAGCAGCATGTTATTTCAAGAGAGGAAGAGCAAATTAAGAGAATGTTGAGTGAGAGGAAAAAGAATATACAGATGTGCATGTGCAGTATCCAGGATTATAATTTGTGTCCAAATCTTATGGGGGCACCCACATCCTTTAAACAGAACTTTTTTCTCACTATTGATCTGTTGACACACACATAAGATTATTCATCAACTAAGGAAAAGAGCATTTGATAAAATTAATCTGCACTTACTATTGAAAAAAAATCCACAAAAAGCAACTACAAAAAAGGTTATACATCCATTCAAGGGATTCATAGATGGAAAGTAAGGGACTTTCTCATAACATCTGACCATAGAATATTACAATTAGACACACTATTCAAAAAAACCTCACATTCATGAATCTCCAAATTATTTATGCCAATCACTTTAGCCCAACATTGTTTTAGTATTCAATTCCAATGAGTCATAATCTTCACATACATCATGCACATACAACTCTCAAGCCTCCAAAAGGAGGTGGAGAAGGTCTTGGGCAAATGGTTACAGCATGTTTCTTGCTAACTGCAAAGTGCATGGTATCTGAGTTAGATATGGTGAATCTCTTGGGAGGGGACAGATGGAGGGAGAACAAACCAGTACCTCAGCCTTATTCAAGATAATTTTGCTGAAGCACTAATTCTAAACCCTAGCCATCCGGGTTGCTTCCTACATCATCTTTACAGGAATAAACCTCACAAAATTCAGAGGAATGTATTTGTGAGTGAACTAAAAGGATTTGGGAATGGAAGCGTTAATTTAGCCCTCTACAATCTTCTACAAAGCTGACAGTAATACTTTTGTTTTAAAACTTCAAAAAGAGCTTTCACATTTACACTACAGCAAAATAGATGATTCTGTAAAAGAGAATCCAGAAGGGGAAAAGACCGAAATGTAAACCAAAGACATAATGCAAGGATTATAATTTCTAGTTGGCAAGACTAAAGTCTGCACATGTTTTATTAAAAAGCCATATTTGCTCTTACAAGAACTTATCCCTCCAGAAAAACGGCACTGCCCTGATACTGCCCTTTGTAACTCAACAGTTTTCAGAAATACTGGCAGCCCAGTTCCTAATACTTTCTCAGCTAGCAAGGCCAAGCTGAGTAAGTCCACTCTACCATCTCAGAACAACACCTCTTTAATTAAACTTGAAAGCCTAGAGCTGTTTTTATCTTGGCTCTTCAAATCTTCATTTGTACAATTTGGGCCAATGTCACAGGCTTGGCAAATGTCTTACAATTCATCACACAGTCAGCCAGACTGAATTTGGCATTTTTATGCACCAATCAAGTCCTTCTTAGGGACCAGGGTGCATAGACAAATGCTGCTGTGTGATGGTGGTAAAGGTATCACAGCAGGATGTAACCAGTTCCAAGTAAAGCTGTCTTTTGCAAGTGACTGACGGTAGTTTTGTCAATGCCAATGGTGTTCAAGTGGTGCTCCAGATGTGTTGTTGCTATTATTTCCCAATGTCAAAGTAGTCCACACATTCATCAGGAGCATCCTGGAATTCATAGCAACTCTTTCCACCTGGTTAACCTCTGGAGGGAGAGCGTTGATTTCTCTTCACCTGCTGCTCTCTCACCCACCAAACCCACTTATTCTTAGGCCACTGACTTTTCATTTCCACGGCCTCAGGTTCAAGCCTGGGAGGAGGAGGTACAATAATAAAAGGCAGAGGACTCTTCCCAAGCGTGGAAAAGTACTGTAATCCCCTCAGGATTGGAAGTTATTTACCAGGATTCAACAAGAGGCAGGAGAAAACATCAGCAACTTTTTTTGTGGAGGGGGAACCCAAGCTACTGATTTGCCAAGACCAGGAGAACACAAAGCCCATCCGCGTGGCTTCGGCTTGCTCTCGGGGTCCTTTCCACGGGGCCTCGGTCCATCCTCCGCAGGAGCCCGCAGGCTGCATCCCGCCGGCGCCCCGCGGCCAGCTCGGCCTCCCGGGGGAGCGATAAGCAAAGCAGGAATTACTGCCGCCTGACACTTTAACGAGGCAGCGTCCTGGCCGACATTAATATTGCGAGGCCTGCAATCCCCCCGAGGCCCTTCGAGGGGGATGCGACCGAGCGCCTGGAAAATCAAATAAATAAATCTCGGCTAAACGCCGGCGAGGGAGCGCGCTCGGGAGCGCGCGGGACACTCACCTGATTTCCCGGCGATCGGCGCCCCGCGAAGCCGAGGCGGCGGGTGACGGATGCCCTCTCCGCCGGGCTGCGATTGGGGCCGCAGCCGCCACGGGCAGCGGGCGAGCCGGAGCCGGAGCTGGAGCGCCAGCAGGTGGGAAGCGGCTCGGGAGGCCGCCGCTCGACCCCGGATTTCTTCGCATGTTTTGCCCCATCACATCTGCTCAGACCGCGCGTGGCCCGCGTCCAACGAGCCGAGATGGATGGCTGCGCTTCCGGGCTGGGGGCGCTGAGGGGGCTTGGGACGCTGCCGCCCCGCTGGCCTCGGCTCGGAGGCGAGCTGGCTGCCGGGGTGGAGGGGCGGCCAAAGGAGCCCCGCACCCCGCCACCCATTGGTAGGAGGCGTGAGGTGCATAGGGCAGGTGGAAGAACCCTCCAGCCTCCCGGGGAGGGTCGGTGGCTGGCCTGTTGGCGATAGAAACCTTGCTCTGCAAGGCATTTGGACTTTATTCAGACGCTCCCGGCTGTGTGGGTAGAAGTGGGCTGTT
Organism: Acrochordus granulatus; assembly: GCA_032468055.1. Lineage (NCBI taxonomy): Eukaryota > Metazoa > Chordata > Lepidosauria > Squamata > Acrochordidae > Acrochordus > Acrochordus granulatus. The sequence continues at coordinate 4,954 of JANHZU010000001.1, forward strand.
TGCCGCAGGTGCATGGGCGAAAGGGGGACGTTCGCCGGCTGAACATCCCACTTTGACCTGTCCACCTGTGAGCATCTCAATAAGGCCAAACGCTCGAAGACGATGGTTTCTATTGCCAGCAGGCTAGCCTCCCCTTCTCCTGGAGGCTGCTTGGTGTCACCAAGTCCTTTGTGACTCCTAATGACCCGCACAGGTAATTTTCTCGGTCTTCCAAGAGTGCCCCTAAAATGTGAGTCCAACCACCTTTCTGTTGGTCTTCCTCTTCTTCTCTATCCTTCCACCTTTCCCCGTATTAGAGACTTTTCTAGTGAGCTGCATCTTCATGACAAGTAAAGTGAAGTTAATAAAAAGACGAAGAGCAGGAAGCCCCAGGTGAAAATTCAGCTTCTGGAAGGAAGCTCACTGAGTGACTTTGCTCTACCCTAGTTACTTTTTTCTCAACCAACCCATTCACAGCATTGTTGTTGTGGCCTGAATTGGGAGTCTATGAAGAGCACCTTCAGTTGCTGAATGCAAAGTGGGATATAAATGAAAATAAGTAAATGCAACCCAAGCATCCAATCATCTATCCAAAGCTAATTCTTATACTGTGACACTGCTTTTCAGCAGAACAAAACACTTTTCAGGAAAGAGCAGAGAAAAGTTAGGGGTGGCCTTAATTTCAAAGCTACAGTATTGTACAGCTCCTTTTTTCTCCTCAGTAGATTACCTATGATCAGAAAATGGGAAAGAAGCAACAAGGAGCATCAGGAAAGTTACAAACTGAAGATAACTTCTTGGGCCCAGTCCATACTGAATTCTTGTATGGAAATATCCAAATGTTTCCTTAGTTCCAACTTACAATAAAGAAACTACTATACAGTTTGCACATCCTACATAGCATTTTCTTGAGTATTGCATTTTTTTTCTGAAATAATCTTCTCCTGCTGATTTGTTTCTGCCATGTCACATGTTCATGTCATGTAAGGACCTTCTCAGGAAAAATCAATTTTGGAGGATCAATTTTGGAGGAACTGGGGACCATGTCAACCAAATATTTTAGAGCCAACCAAGTTGCATATATCTAATATAGGTTGTCCTCAATTTACAACCTTCACTTAACTGTTCAAAGTTACAAAGGGATCAAAAATGTGCCTTATGACTGGTCCTTGCACTTAACAACCATCGCAGTATCACCATGGTCACATGATTAAAATTGGGGCACTTGACAACCAGCATGTTTTTACAATAATTGCAGTGTCTTGGGATCACCATTTGTGACCTTCCCAACCAACCTCCGACAAGTAAGGTCAATGGGGAAAGTTGGATTTGCTTAATGACTTTGTGACTCATTTAACAACTGCAGTGATTAATGTAACAATGATGGCAAAGAGTTGTAAAATTGGACGCAATTCTTTCAATGACAGCTTTGCTTAGCAACCGAAATTCTGGGTCCCAATTGTCATCATAAGTTAAGGACTTCCTGTATGGATTTTGTGTGACTGTAATCCAAGTAGAAAGAATGATTCACATTATTACTTGTGTTTATTGCTCATGCCACCTTGTTAGGCCAAACAGGAGAACATCTTTTAAGTTTCTGAGCATCAGTCTGTGTGCAACAGTGTATAAAATTCAGCTCGTGGAACCGTGATGGGGAGAGATTGCTTTACCTCCTTCACAACCAATATCTGTTCATTTAAAAAACTGAAGTCACCCTAGATAGAAAATAAGCCCGGAAAGAGGCTTTGTGAATTAGCCTGCTGGTTAAATTTGTCAATACAAGTTCCCTGTGTACAACATGACATGGGAGCCTATAAAAGATACTCTGACGTTAAATCTGGAGGATTGCTAAGGGGAAGAATCTGTGTCATTCTCAAAAGCCGTAGTACTTGCAGTACCTATTTCCTTACTAGATTTCTTCTGTACAAGCCCCCCAGGAAGAAACATGGGGAAGCCCCTTTCTCCTCCTCTATCCAATATACTTCTGCCACATTTATCACCAGGTGTCTAGTGCTCAGGGAGCGTGATTCTCCTGTCTCAACCAATTTCTGGGTCTCACACTCCGGTATATGTCCATATGTGAGTGTGCATTTGTAAGCAGAGCTGTACAAGATATTTCTGTCGGGTTAACCCTTCACGGTAAGGAAACCCACCAACGCCATCTCCCTCTTTTCCCAGCTTATAGGCTAAAGCTCAGAGCATGCTACTGCAGCTAGTTTCTCTTAAGGATTTGGCTTGTGCATGGCAAGGGTGGGAGATTGAAATGTATCTTGACAAAACATGAGCATGACCATGTTAGACGCCCATATTTTATTAGCATGAGCATCGATGGCCTAGATTAAAAAGGGAATTAAAGCAAGACAAAGGCTAACTCTTCTTCATCAGAACTGCATTACAAGATTTTGATCTGGGTATAGTAGTAATATTAGATACAGACACTAAGCACAGCCTTATGAGAGAAAATCATAAATTTGGCATGTGTGGACATCTTCATCAGGAATTATGCACCTGCATCTACTAATAATTAAAAGAGCAGTTTTCACAAAACACTGATGCTGTTAGTTCCCAATGACAGTATGCAGCAAGAACATTTTCTGGGATTCAAAACGGGCAACTACAACTAGAAACCATTAATATACAAATTAATAATGTATAAATTAATAAAACAGTTATGTATAGCTTCTTGCAACCACATTTAAATTATTTTTTGAAAACACACCATATATAGCATGGAGTTGGAGATTTATCCATCAGCCAACTCCAAGAACAGCAGAGCTTATATCTCCAGCTCAAGGTCATTAATCCTTGAGAAGGCAGTGAGGTTCAGAGGGCATTCAAAACATCTGTTCTCTTTCCACAGATTCCTAGCATAGACGTTGGCTAGGAATTGGCATTACTGTTGCTTTGTTACAGCCTTAGCGTAGCCTGTGTTTTCTAAAAGGAAAAATTGCCTGTTCTTTTAGAAGCTGGGTAAACAATTTAGCATTAGAAGTTGTTTATGACACATCAACTTAGCTGTGAAAGTGAGGAAAGAAGCTGCCAGTTTTCTCCCACATTGGCATTTTAGGAAAATAAGAATATTTCCTGTTAAGCTTGACTCTTGGTAATTACAGGTACAGTAGGCCTTGACTTATGACTACAATTGGGATCAGAATTTCCATTATTAAGCAAGGCGTTTATTAAGTGAGTCACACCCAATGTTTATGGACTTTTTTGGCATGATTGTGAAGCAAATCACTGAAGTTATTTAGTGAATTGTGTCACTAAGCGAATCTGGCTTCTCCCTTGACTTTGCTTGTCAGAGGCCGGCTGGCAATCACATGACCCCATGATTCCTCAACCGTCGTAAATACATGCTGGTTGTCAAGTGCCCAAATTTTGATCACATGATCATGGAGATGCTGTGATGGTCATAGATGTGAGGACCAGCCGTAAGTCATTTTTTTCAGTGCCGTTATAACTTTGAACAGCTGTTAAACAAATAGTTATAAATCGAGGACCATCTGTATATGGCTAGGTTTTTCTTTTGTGTGGGTATGTGGTTTTTTTACAACATTAGTATGCGATAAGCTTCCAAGAAGATTTTTTTGACCACCCAGTCTAGATTACAGATTTATTTATTAAATTTATATGCCGCCGAAATCAAAGCCACCCTCGCAGATTGCTGTGAGATTTCTTGTGGTCTCCCATCTAAGCAATAACAAGCTGAATCCTGGTTAGCCTTTTTGAGATCAGCCACATTTTGCAATATATAGAAGTCGATAACTGCTTTCCAGGAGGAAAAAGGCAACTACAGGTGGAATGGAGTTGCAAATAAAGAAGAACGATGGTAGAACGCAGGCACTGAGCTTTTCTGCCTCTGATTGCTCCTTGTGAGATCCATGTTTCTTTTCATAGATGTGAGCAGCTGCTTTTGTTAATCTGGAAGATGAGCAGTTTCCGCCAAAAGGGTTAATGACCCGCCACTGCTATGGAATCAAGTTAATGAAAAATTAGTGACTGCAAAATGACCCTGGCTGGGATTCTCCTGATCACACTGCATGTAGCCTGTTTGCAAGGCAAATCACAGTTGGCGTAATACTAATCTCTCCCCTCCCCGCTTCATTTTTTTTTAGCTGTGTTAAAATAAAATAAAAAAATTATGGCACACATTTTGCTTCCTCAAATTGTTCCATATGTTCATGACTGTGCAGTTCTCAGGCCTCCGAGGCTACAATTTGAACATTACATTACATTAAGTGGGATTGCGCCCTACAATGGTAAAATGTGATTGACTAGTTTCTGGTGCATGTCTGGAATCAGGGAGCTGGGGTAAGTAGAGACAGTTGGGTGTAGATCAGCATGTGTAGCCAGATGCTGGCCTAGAAATCAGGAAACCGTGAGTCCTAGTCCTGCCTTAGGCATGAAAGCTGACTTTGGACCAGTCACGCCTGGTCATTTCACAGGGTTGCTGTTGCAGGGGAAATAGGAAGAGGAAGGAGTATTAGGTATATCTGCCACCCTGACTTAACTTATAAAGTAATAAAGGCAGGATAAAAATAAATAAATAAATAAATAACTGTGCTGTAGGGTAATAACCATACTGCAGTTAACACAACCACTGAGGTTTATTTCCTAATCCCTACCTAGTCCCAGTCCCAAACCTTGGGTAAGATGCTCCTGTGTATGTTGTGCAACAACTCAGCGCCCCTTTTATTCCAGATTCTTTCTGAAAGCTCCATCTTTATATTTCAATGCATCAGCTGGATAGTCCTGCCTAATGGGATTAAAACAGAGTTCGGTTCAAGGGCAGCAGAAGGAAGATGTATTGCTATCAGCACGGCACATCAAATAGCAACATTATTTTGGTTATCTTTTTTCTTGTGTCCCTTCCATTTGCAGTGAAAAGAATCAAATACCACAGCTTGGGAATCTACACAGAGAAACCCCAGATGTTAGCCAAGGCTGATGAATGAGGCAGCTTCTTTTATCCTCTGCTGAACTGAATAAAGCCTTGGAGGTACTCATTGAAGGAAAGGGTAATCAGGATGTTCATCACCAACTTCAGAAGATACCATATTCCAAGCTGGGATGAGAAATATCCCTAATGGGTACTGGGTTCTACTCTCTGTAGGGATGCAATTAGCCAGGAGGTAAATCTCCTTTGTTCACAATGATGGTATCAGTAGATGTCATCGCTCAGTCTAGCTCTCATTATGCGATGTGACAAGAACTCAAAGGACTAGAGAGAGTGAGGGATGTAGGAACTGACATGGCTTCCCAGAGACCTTCCTCAGACCACAATGCTGCAGCAAGAACAGACTTCACTGTGTACCTTTGGGACTATTCTGCTTACCTTTTTAAAGACAAAGTCTCTGTTGAAGTGGGCTCCATTACTGATGGCTACATGGTCACATATTGTCAGCCCCACAGCTCAGATAGGGCCAGAAGATCAACACCACAGGAAAACTATATCTTTACTGAGATTGGCTATAATAACAGAATATTTTATGTATTATTGTGCTGTACTTCCTCTCTTATCTGTATTCTAGTGAATCAGGCAGTATCTGTCTGAGCTGCTTCCAAATATTATCATGTTTCTCAAGACTTAAAAACATTTCAAGCTCTTTAGTCTAGGTAACAATACCTGCAAATTCCATCAAAGTTATCTTTCTTACGCTCTGTACATATAGACAGTATTCTAGGCAATAAGCAAGGTTGTTTTCTATTGCCTTCTTCAACCTCCCAGTGTGGCCTAGACACTTCGGTTTCTTGGTCATCTCCCATCCAAGTACTAGGCCTATTTCTACTACTATTTCTGTTGCTACCTGCTGAATGAAAGAGAGATCTAGCAACATCCACTAGTAAATTCACTCTGTTGTTATATTTTAAGACCAGAACATGTCTTGAATCTCAAAGGGTTAAGCAAGAAGCCAGCCGGAAAACTAATAGTGTTAGTAGCTTCTGAAGACATAGCATAAGATGTGGAAGAAGGAATGTGGGATGGTGAGAAGAGGGCAAGGATCGGTATACTGTTACTCTGAGAGTAGATTCTTTACAGCCAGAGGGATATAAGCTTCCTCAAGAAGGATAATCTGGCTCACAAGCAATTGATCCCATGAATATACTTGGGAACTGAGGCAGGACAGTTACTAGCATAGCTCATGGAGAAGCTCCTGCCATTGACATGAATCATGATGTATGTATGAATGTATGTATGTATGTATGGATGGATGGATGGATGGATCTACAGACTGCAAATTTACCTTGCCCTCCTCCAAGGAGCACAATGCACAGTAGTTTCCATGGAAGTTATTCCAGTCCAATCTAACATGGTGTAATTAGGACAAGACAAAATGACTGACTTCACACATTACACTAAATTTGAGTATGGTGTGTGTTTGGATTTGGCTAAGCACGTTAGAGGAACATAGCCACTGTAATTGTAAAGCATAGTTTATGGTTTAGAATGATGGGTGAATGCAACCAGCAATTGGATCCAGGTTATACAGGAGCTTGAAGGAGAAGCTAGGATTTCTACCCTTGTCTTAATAAAGATTAATTTAACATGCAACCCACTACATTGCATTGGTTCTTAGGGGTCTGGGGTCCTGATGCTCCAATAAGCACTCACAGGGCTAATCCATTCCAGCTGCAAAGTGCTGTTTCCTATCAAAGGGGAATGTAGGGGAATTCCATGCAGAAGCTGTCCCAGTACGGGCAATTGTGTGCCATGAGACTATTATGCTCAAAAGGAGAAAGAAATGGAGGAATGGCTGGTAAAGATTATGAAACTTTCAGAGATGGCTAAACTAACTTTGCTTGGAGAAATAACAATATCGATATTCATGATTGACGGAAAACGCTTTATAGAATTTTTGCATGAAGCAGAAGAAACACATTTATGATTTGTGGTTTTGATGATTAGAAAAAACTGGATAATAGAAAAAAGTGAGCTCTTTTTTGTAATCGTAAAGAGAATACTGTAAATGTAATTATAGTTGCTGCAGAGGAAATTGGAAGCTTCTTTTTTCTCTCTGCACTTTTTCTATTTTCTTTGTTTCTTTTCTAAGTTTCTTTCACCTTTTATTATTTTGTGTTAGTCTCTATGTTTTTTTGTTAAACTTTTAAGAGAATTTATTTTTTAAAAATGGGGAATTGTGGATGGCAGTAAGGCTCTTCGGTGCTGTCACCTGGCTAGAAGGAGGACATGTGCAACGTGTATATATACCTGAATGTGTGTCTGTTTGGGCTCGACCAGGAACGGATGGGTGGAGTTCCTTTCCTGCCAGCTTTGCCAGGTCTGGGTCAGCTGTCCCACCTGCATGCAGCGGGGGTCTTTTAAATCTATCTTGAGGGTGGGCTCGGTTCTGTCTTGCTCGGAGCCAGCATCAGTTTGCATTAGCGTTCGGTGTGACTTCTCCCCCAGGAGAGTGCACCAGGCCAGCCTGACATCTTTGTCATATGGCCAGCATGACAAGCATTCTGACCAGAGAGGAAAGTGACAAACCCTCCAGGAGATCCAGACTGATTTCTTACAGGCTCTCGGTGCTCTCAGGAATCAACTTCCTCCCCAGAGAACCCATCAGCAAACGAAAAGCTTTGCCGGACTGATGAACTGGAATCGGCCTTGTCTTCCGAGTATCCTTCTGCATCACGACGTCTCTGGCAGTCTTTGAAGGCGAAGGAAGGGAAGTTTTGAGAAACATCACATCCAAATCACAGAAGTCAACAGATGGAGCACTTTTCAATGCACCATGGGTGAGCTGAAATAAACCACAAATTAACTCTTCCCATTTTAATTTATCGACTTGTGTAAAACCAGCCTGTGTGGTTAGCTTATGATTCAGTATGTCATGCACATCTGGAAAATTGGGCTAACTGAAGAAGCCATGGTTAATTCAACCATGAGTAAACAGGATTTATGAATATAGTTCTTACGTAGCCGATTCATTTTTGAGATTACTACTGAGTTTAATTATCTTGGGCAAGACCAAAATCCAGTCATGCCACAATACACATTCCATGAAAGTGTATGAAAGGACACACAAGATTCTGTGGTAAAAAATGAATTTAAAATTGATATTATTTCTTTCAGCTTATCAGGCCAGGTTTTGTATC
>JANHZU010000001.1:15015-25334 GCA_032468055.1 Acrochordus granulatus
TTAGCCTTTTCTTCTGCTGAAACCCACGTTGAAAACTGCATCTTGCTCTATTTTCGTTTGAAAAAACTAGTTATCAAAAGAGGACCTTTGGCCTTCCACATCTAAGTAAGTTATAACTCTGACCTCCCTTACTACCAAGCAGGGACTTCTAGAAATTATAATTCAGCAAGATGTCTGGAATAGAAGATGTCCCGTCACAACCCAAAACAAATCCAGAGAAGCAATTTTCTTTAGGGCAGCAATAGGAGAAGAAAGTGTCAATACTCCTCCCAACTTGCTGCAAGCCTGATTATTATTAGCCCTCCCCCTATCCCAGAAACTCCTATTTGCATTTTTAAAACATGCACATTAAATGAAAAGATGCACTTACATTTAAGTCTAGTTTGGCTCTTAATTATCCCTTTTCTCTCTGGTTCATATATCTGCTCTTAATTATCCCTTTTCTCTCTGGTTTATATCCCTATTCAAATGCTGTCTATAGTTTGTTCCTATTTTGCTTGCTAGAGATAATTTTTAGTGGACCAAACTACATTAAATGCAAAGCATCTCTGGAAGTACTGTTGTGTGTGTTTGTGTATGTGTGATTCTTTCTTTCCCTACCCAGGTCCCAGTAAACATTTGGCCTTCTATTAAATGTGGGAGGGAAATGCTGATCAAGAACAACAAACACTACATTTTTTTCAGATTTGAAATTGTCTCTAGAAATTAAATATCCGTGAGAGGGAAGGAGAGTTGGCTTGTTAATAGTGAATGTGTGGACATACGTGCAAATACATGCAAAGCAAATATAGCTTACCTTTCATTTTCCACCTCCACTTCAAAATATCTATATTTAGATAACAAACATTGCTGAGCACTATTCTTACTGAGTAGAGCCAATGTGAGATTAATATTCAATCAGGTCTTCTTAACAAGCTATTACCATTAGATTACTAGCACTATTTCAGAAGCTGATGCAGGAGAAGATGTCACCGTGCAAAATGGAATCCACTGAACAATCTGCAAACAAGGAAGAGCCCTTAGCAACATGTAATGAGTTGTAATAGTGAGATGAAAGCATACAAATGTACAAAGCTTCTCATTTCCATCTGTGGAATGCTGGAGGCCTAGGTTTCAAAGCAGAAGGAAGCCAAGGCATTTTATCATAAGGGAGGATGAACAAAGTCAACCTGTCTATGTTGAATATAATAATTTGTCAAGACCTCTTTAACCATTCTTTACCAAGCGTTAAATACATAAGCAGCTAGAAAGGTGTAGTGGGCTGGTTTTGCAATATAGGTTTTCAGAATTATTATTAATACAAGTAACCATTTTCTGATTAGGGACACCATAAATCAGGTCCACTATTTAGCGTTGCAGACTTTTACTTACTTGCTACTTCAGTGCTTTTAATTGCAGCTTGAGCTATTTGGTCTCTGTGCCCTGGATCTCCAGGTCAACTCTTGCTGATTTCTGCCATCAAAGACTCAGAAGGAACAGCACAGGTTATTTTTATGTATGTATGTACGGTCAGTTGGCATTTCTAAGAGTGATTTACTCTTGGAAAAACCCATCCATTATATTTTATTTAGTTGGTTGATTTATACCATGTTCTTGTCAGTCCTTGAGGTTTACAAAATATGGAAACAAAACAGAATATAAAAAGCTAAAAATAGATAGTAAAAGTAGAGTAAAATAAATGCTAATATTATCCTACAGTTAAAAGCCTGAGGAGAGGACCACATCTTTTCAGATTTCCTAAATATTGAACAAGTGGGAGTCAAATGCAAGTCATTTCTCTCCCATGTACCAGGACACACACACAAAAATTCTAACTGTAAAAGCATTGCAAAAGGGTCTCTCTAATAAACTTAGCAACCAGACAAGATCTGTAACAGATCTTCCAGTCCCTGGATTGTCAGGCCCTAAAATATTTAAAATCAATACAAACACTTTAAATCATGTTCAGTAAATAACAGGCAAACTGCACAGATCTAGCCATTTAAGTATCATAGGATCCCTGTATCTTGCACAGAGTAATAGCCTTACTGCTGTATCTTGTCAACCTGTTCTTTTAGGTAAATGTAATCCCATCCAACAAAGATTATATTTCAGTCACCAAGTTCATTTTCCTGTTTAGTAATGGCACCTCTGTTTTGTCTCAATTTAATTTCAGTTTGCTCTCTCATCCCACCCATTACCCCACACAGGCAACTTTCAAGTCTATCAATTACTTCCTTGGAATTGGATGGTAAAGAGCAATAGAGCTGGCTATCGCCGCACGCTGGTGACATCTTATTTCAAAATTCCAAATGAGTTTCCCCAGATGTTTTATGCATATGCTGAACAGCATAGGGGACAACATGAAACCCATGGAATACCATAAGTTAATACCTTCTAGAAATGGCCTGACAAGAAAGGTGTAACCACTGTAAAATAATCTTCCCAAGACCCATTCCTGCCAGACAGTCTAGAAAAATACCATGCTTGATGGTATTGAAAGTCACCAAGAGGTTAAGCAGGACCACATTCCTCCCACCCAATTTCTGCATAAGCCATCCACCCCAGCAATCAAATGTTCATTACCATATCCCAACTTCATATCTGATTGAAACGGATCCAGAAAACCAATATCATGTTTGAAATTGGAAAGCCACCTTGATCGCTTTTTATATGAATGATACTTGCAAACTGGTCTACATTTGTACATATCTTCTGAGTCAAACGAGGACTTTTTCAACAATGGTCTTGTTATTCTTTTCTGTAGATGAGGTGAAACAAGTTCCCCCTGCTGGGAGGCACTGATCACCTCCCTTAACCATGAGGCCAGTCCCAAGGTATAAGAATTGTTTCACACAGTAATAAGACTGACTGTTTGCCAAATATTTTGAGGTGCAAGCTACCACCCCCTCCAAAGAGGCAGGCTTCTTCTCCACTGCACTGAAAACGGGCAAGAAAAAAGTGAGATTATAGATGTTTTAACAACATATAAACATTTTGTGTATGTGTGGCCTTTGTGTCAGTGTTGCCTCCTAGCAATTGCCTGAACAAGGTCTGCAGTTTTCTTGGCAAAATTTCAGAAGTGGCTTGAGGAGCTGAGAGACAGAGACTGCCTCAAGCTCGCCTAGGTGGCTTCATGCTAAGGTGGGACTCGAACTCACTGCCTTGGTGACAAAAAAGAAGGATCGACCACTGGGAAGGAAGGAAGCAATGTATTTGCCTGAGCTTTTGGGCTACTCAGGCAAAGAAATCTCTTCCTTCTTTCCCAGTGATTGATCCTTCTCTTTCATCACCAATATCTGTTCCTGGGATACAGATTTTCACTTTTATTTGTAACTCACTGTCTCTTGGTTTATAGCCTAATGCCTTAACGACTACACCAAACTGATACTAGGAACAATAGATTTGCTCTTTTGGGTTGTTCACTTCCAGCTTGGTTTGTTATAAAAGACATCTGATGCAAGTATTGAGTAGGCAGGTTATGGCCTTCATTTCTCTACATATCTATATCCTAAAGATCTGAAAGCTACAATTTAGCCAAAAATAATGGAACTGATTGCCAAGGACACTTCCCTATGACCTGTCCAATTCCACGATCCAACTCAAGACTGATGTAGTCTGTCTGCAAAGAACAATTCAAATTGTTCACAGCATGCAACTGATAGTTTCAGCTTGCTCCCTCCAACCTGTCACTGAAGTAGTCACCACACAGTAGAGAACAATGGAGCCAACCTGGATTGTGATGATGAAATGTAGACAGGGAAGTAAACTCTCTTGGCTGCCTCCATTACTATACGGTATGATTTCATTTGGGCTTCACGTTGTACATTCTTTTTGGGACAGTTTCTCCACTTGTGTTCTCAATGATGTACATTTATATACATATGCATATTGGAAATCTGTATTACTTAAAACTGTGAACCCCAATCTACAGTATGTGTTGACATGTGTCAGACAGTGTAAAAACGACTAAATATTATTCTGTTTTCTTCAAAAAAATTAAAACATCCTGTGAATTCTCTGTTTTGATTAAGGTTGCATCTTTTCCCAAACTGCACTGGGCCATCCTGAGGCTCCATGGCACACAGTTTGGGAACCATAGGGTAACATGAACAATTACTGAGATGCTGTGAACCAAAAAAGTTTGTGAACCTCTGGCCTAAAAATTAACACTCCACAACTGTTGTATCTGCATATAATATATAGGAAGATATGATCCAAATAAAGTGTTCTGCCTTCTAATTTCTAAAGGCAGAAGCAGATGAGCCTCCTTGCTGTAACAGGCCTATTAGATATATTTGGTAAAAAAAAATGCCATCAAATCGAGGACTTTGCCAATTCCCTCTCTTTATTTTTCTTTCCCTTTCTTTGGAGAACCCCTCTACTCTTCATGGGGACTGCCTGCCTGATGCTTTTTCCAACTGCTGTCTCAGCATCATCCTCCTTGCTGCAGCTGGGAGATGAGGGAATGCTCCAGTAGGTGGGCTCCTACAGCCCCTACGGAGCCATCTTTTCCAGATGGCAAGAACCATTAGTGTGGCTCCCACACATTCAGAGCCATAAATTTTATGGGGCTTCTCAGTTATGGTAATGGGAGCTGTTAGAGTCATGCAGTTTAAGCAAGCTCTCCTTTGCCAGAGCCTGTGTTATCAACGTACGCACAGCTTGGTGTATACAGACCAACTTTTCATCTTCTCATTCTTGTCTACTCATTAATCCAGGTCATGTCTTATAGCAAAATTGCAAAGAAAAAAATCTTAACAAGGCAACTGGACTTTTATTTTTAGATGTTACAGAGAAACATTTCAACTCCCATCCAGGAGTCTTCTTCAGCTTCATATAAAAAGAAAAAAAAATGATATGGAATATATATAAACACATTTCTCAAAAGGGGGCAGGAAAGTATGAAACAAAATACCCTGCTTCTCATGTAACAAACTCAAACTTCTCATCTTGTGAGGCTGAATTGAGGGGGCAGGTGTGGGTGGAGCACAGCCCATGACTTTTCCCTATCTGATCTTTGGATCTGATCTTTCCCTATCTGATCTTAGTTCCAGAAAGAGAGAATGACCAAGTTGTATCTTATTGCTTGCTTGACTACCCTAAGCAGCTACAGAATGTCTGCCCTGAACACTTTGGCCAGTTTGTGGCACCTGTATTATGCATCTGATCTGTACTGACAGCTGTGTTCAAGTTTTGTACAAGGTGGTTTCTGAAAATTGTAACAGTTGGAGCAGACAGGCAAATGTCCTAATTTACAAATCTAATTGTGCATAAAACATCCTTTGAATCAGAATTGCCGCTGTTCCATGCTGAGATACTCCTTTAGATCCTTGCTCTTCTCTGTGTTAAAAATTAAGAAGCATGTATACATTGTCTATGTATATTCTCATGCATACATTCATGATTATAGCAAAAATTGCAAAAAAAAATACAAAAACACTTTCTCAAAAAAGGCAACTGGACTTTTATTTCTGGTTTAACTCTTCTGAAAATGTTTCAGTCCCTTCCACGAAGCTTTCCTAATTCAAATTAAACGTGAGAGATGGCAGGAATTTATAACTTTATAACTATAGCAAGCTGCAAGACAATGAAAAGGCTTAGACAACAAAAAAGACTTAGAGATGTTAGGTGGGGGCTAATATGTGCCCTCAGGATCAACTGAATACCCATGAAAAAAGGGTAATAAATGTCTCGAGAAGTGTGCCAGAATTGCATTTTAAATATCTCTGGCACAGAGCATTATAATCATGCATGAAATCTTCCTGGAAGGGAGAAAAATATTTTCAAAGAGTTAAACCAGAAACACAGTAAAAGTCCAGTTGCCAATTTTGAGAAAGGTTTTTTTTGCAATTTTTGCTACACTCATACATTGTTTTCTTTTCAAAACTGCCTCTCCTGACTCACCTCTCTTTCAGTTTTGCAGGAACTTATAAAGTATGTTCCCATGCTTACCTCTAAATTTACTGAATGACCCCCATCTTCTGGCTTTGAACAAACCGCCCTGGCTGGGTTCATATAACATGCTAGTATAAAATGTGATTGATTAGTTTGTGGGTTGCTGCATTATGGCAACACAGCTTTGAACAGCTAGAATTAATTATAAGATTTAACACCATTTCATGGATTAAACTGAGAGCAAGCGTCCTTATTATATATTACAGGTTCATTTCTTATCCAACACTGCCAATTGCTTTCCTGAATGTGTGATGAGGCACAGTTGGGTGTTTGGGCCATCATTTTTATTATTTATTTAATCACCAGCAGATGACACCAGGTAGAAAGGACTGCAGTGAAGCCGCCCATCATTGCCCTGACACTATCCCACATTACACTGCCTGAGGACAGCAAGCACTGGCAATTGCTGATTGGTACTAAAGTAAGCTCTCCTTTATATATCAAAATATTCTTAAGGATGGGAAGAATTGTTATTTATCACAATCTAAGCTCTTTTTTTGCACCATTTCCCTTTCCCATCCCAAACTGCTTCCTTGATAAAAATAGGTTCTTTCTCAGGGTCTTGCTCTGCGCACTGATAAAATAGACTCTGATCTATTTTATAGAAGTTATGTGAAAATGAATAGGTTAGTCATTAAGATGCCATGGCTTTGTATTGATATTCTTGATTTTGAGAATGAACAACTTCTTTGTATATAAATGTGGTTTCTTCAAGAAGAAATGAGTATAGACAGACATAAAAAGAAGAGAAATCCAGCTCTGCCTCTAATCATGATTGATGGTCCAGCTGCTTCAAAATAGCTCAAGATATCTTGAACCAAGTTAGGATTCTAACAACTTTTTTATATCCTGATATAGTCATCCAAATGGGTCAGGTACCTCCCCCACACACACTATCTCCATCAACATGACTAAAGGTGGATAATTGGAAGGCCCCAAGTAGAAAAAGAATATTTTATATTATCTTAATAATATCTTAGATTATCTTAATCTATTAATTATGAGATTAATTAGCCCTATAGCAACAGCCAGTCTTTTGCTCACTTTGGGTGATGTTTTAGGGTCTCTGAGAACAGCCTCATGAGATGGGCCCAGCCAGGGGCAGGGAATGTTGCTGTCATGCTTTTCAGTGCACACCCAGACGGGTAGAAGAAGAGTCTCCCCAGCCCATTTTTAAAGTATAAAACAGCTCATCTATTTTGCCCTCATCATATGTTTGCTCATCATAAGGTTTTCTTCCTAGTATCACCACATCCAAGGCAACTTTGGAAAGCTTGAAGGATATATCAGCTTATATGTTATATAACTTATATAAGTTTCTTATATGAACTTATATAATATAAGTTTCTTATATGTTTGTCCACATTTTGCAATGTTTTGTAGGACATCTGAATATTAGCGCTAGGCTCTGTTTCAGTCTTAGGACCAGATTTTAAAAGGTAGAGGACTTTCAGATGCCACTGAATTATGATTTTCAGTAATGCCAATCAGCAGGAAGGGATTCTGAAAGTTGTAGTTCAGCAACATTTAGAGAGCCATAGCTTCCCCACATCTGTACTGATAGCTTTAATTTGATGAAATATTATCCTAGTGCATTGGCTATGGTTGCTTAACTCATTCTTTTTCTTTTTGACACCCATTGTGCTGTTATTTTGAGGCATCTGCAGTACATATTTGGGAGCCTGATTTTATTTTGATTTTTATAAAATAATGGTAAGCAAGGTGTGATAGAGGACCAAAAGATTAGCATAAACCTATACTCAATTATCTGAGTAGATCTCTGAGTGTATATAATATAAAATTAAGCTATAAAGATCTTTGAAGACCACAGCTGTTAATGTTTCATGACAATTTTGGAATGGTTGTTTCCTGTTTCTCTCCAAGAAGCACTTACATGAATCCCTACTTCATCCATAACACACATTCCACTACAAATCTAATTGTAATTTTAGTTTAATTAACCACAAGATAGTTAAAGAGTGCTCAGGGTTAACTAATCTTTGTTAAACGACTGTATATATACCTTTAGCTTCTGTATTGCATTTTCTAGACTTAACTGTGGACTGGTTCTGTAATTTTTTCAAATCTGTATGATGTCTGCTTGCTTTAGAGATTTCATAAGTAAATCAACCCCATAAATATTACTGGGTAAATAAATGAATCATCATGCTGGCTACACTAATGTTCCAACCGGGATTCTGTCATGCCCAGTGGCAATGGGACACCCTGCTGTTCAGAAGCATAGGTGTTTTTTCCCTGCACCAGCTGAATCAATAGAGGTGTACTGAGCAGAAAAGAAAGATCTTACCTAACCAGGCATTTCTTTCACAGTGATTGCAGGAATTGGCCAGGTCAGTCTGTATAGTGCATGGTGGTCCTTATCCAACCATAGTTCATAAGAGATTGCCCATAGCAGAACATCTTATCTATAAATCTATCCAGAAGGCTGTAAAGATCCAAGGCAAAACCTATCTGAAAATCAGCCACAACATACAGTAATTCTCTGTAATAAAACTAAAACGTACTGCACAAATGGTTGTACAAATTTCTATATCAGATATGAACTGTAGGAAATTATTGATGACTAGCCAGGCACAAAGCAAAATAAAAAATAGCTTAAATTACATGATTGGGTTGTATTTTTTAATAAAGTAGTTTTCAGCTCTCCAGGGACAATGACTGTTCTCCATATTGGTTGTCTTTTTTTTTAATGCTGCATATATTCTTTTTTTTTTCATAGCTTCTCTAAGTTCCCCACTCCAGAGTTTTGTTTGCTTGGGTTCACTCTTTGAAGATCACTGCCATATCTTTTAGTGCTGTGGTTCATGTCCTTTTGAACTGGAAGTTGTGAATTACTATGCAACATGAAGAAGATCTCAAATAATCAGAGGAGAAGACAAACTCGCACAGATGTTGATTTAAGTCAAGATATCAGCAGTTCCAAAAAGCTGTTACACATTCAGTATACAGGAGATAGCAGACAAAAAAGCTTGCAATTCCCCCAAAACAGACTATTTGATGAACCTGCAGAACACCTAAGTTCAGACCATACAATCCCTGGTCAGATGGTGGTTTTAAAAGTGCGAAGAGCAGAAATTTTCCTTTAGAAGCCTCATGCTCTAATTTCTACTCTTCAAAACCATAAAAAGAACCAAACAATGTCGCTGATATCACTGAATGGCATTGCGTTGATCCTTCGGAGTTCAGAAGGATGAGTTGTGGCCCCTAACATGGCACATGCCTATTAGACAATGGGGGGAGTCATTTGTATCTGTATTCTGGATGGCTGCTATCTCTTAGAGTAGTCAATTCAGGTTTTATGATAGCTAAGAAAATTACATGCTATCCAATGTTTCTCAAGCTTTACAACTTTAGGATGTGTGGACTTCAACTCCCAGAATTCTCCAAAGAGAATGTCTTTAAGAGGCTGTCTTAAAATTGCCAAGTTTGAGAAACATTGCATGCTACCAAGCAATTCCTTAGTCTTTATGAATAAAGAAGGTTAGAGGGGTTTTTTAATGTAATGGTGAGGAAGTAGAGATACTTTGTTTTGGCTTAACAGTCTTAGAACATTTGACATAATTGTGTCTGCATCAGCAAAACATAACCACATTGAAGATGATCGTTCTTGTTTTTGAGAATTTGGTGCAGTGGCTCAAGTGGTTAAGACACTCAGCTTGTCAGCTGGAGTTCAAGATCTGGCGCTGCTGTGCAACAGGTTGAGCTCCTGTTCTTTGCCTCATCTCCTGACGACATAACAGTTTGAAAGCATGCAAATGCAGGTAGATAAATAGGGACCACCCACTCTGGCAGGAAAGGTAACAGTGTCCATGTGCCTTAGGTGTCTAGTCATGCTGGCCACATGACCACGGTTCCTGATTTGTCCCCAGACAAATTCTGGCTCTTTGGCATGGAAACGGAGATGAGCACTGCACCCTAGAGTTGGTCACAATTGGCAGGGGAACCCTTACCTAATATTCCTTTTCAATGCATACAAAGACTTGTTCTTTGCTTCCCGGGCTTAGCCAGTGTACTTTGAGAACTAGGCTTTAATAATTTAAGATGATACTTCAACTCAGCTAATTGTAGTTAATAAAATATATAATGGTTAAGTAAACAAAGGGGACCCTGTGCTTGTGGGAGAACAACAGGAAGAAAAAGAAAGAGCCAGTTTGCACAAAGCCATCTGCGTGACTTTGAGCCAGTCACTCTCTCAACCTTAAGAAGAAGGCAATGCCAAACCACTTCCATTCTTTTTTCTTCTTAGCATTTTCCCACAAGTGCAAAGTCTGCTTTTTTCAGATCAATCAAATGTTGATCCATTGGTTGTAACAGGAATTGACCGATCAGTTTGCCATCATAGCCTGACATCATAGCCTGAC
>JANHZU010000001.1:39786-58305 GCA_032468055.1 Acrochordus granulatus
CTGGTGATTCATCCAGCCCAGCATTTCGCATGATGTACTCTGCATATAAGTTAAATAAGTAGGGTGACAATATACAGAGCTTCAATTGCTGTGTATGTGTTTGTGCATGCTATTTATGTTGTTCTCTTTTGTTTATTGCAAATAGATATTTCATGTGTTGCAAGCCATTTTGAAAGCTGTTTTGCTGAAAAGTAGTTTATACATTCTGACAGTCCATCAAACTGATAAATAGACTCTGAAGCAGCTTATTGCTGGAGTGGGGGGGACATTTACTTTTATCTTCAACATAGGTAAAAAAAATATGAGTAGCACTTAAGTTGCAAGTAGCCAGAGGGCATAAGTGCCTCCTTTTCTGCAATTTGCCTCCTTATTCTAGTGATCACATCACAGCAGTTGACATTTTTGGGGTGAAACCATCCAACAGTGCCAAGCATTGTAGGCTGCATATAAACCTGAATGACTGGTGATGACTGTGGCATTTTCCAGGACAGAATCAGTACAACAGCCTTGAGGTCTGAAGCAAGGATCCCATCTTTCTGTAGATCACATGCTATTAGATTATGTTTCCTCAGGGAAAAATGTCTTGTCTCCCCAGTTCATTTAATCTAAACCAACATTGTTATTAAACATCATTATCAATCTTCAATTAAAAGAAAGAATTCATTAAAGGGAAAAGTCCTAAAGTGGTGAGTTGTTTAGCTAGTGAGATATTAGTTGCTAACTCCAAAGTCCAAAGCTGAACAAATTAAAGCTCAAATTTAACACTGTGCTGTATCTGGTAACTTCATATTTCTTTGTGTCCAGAATCCAGGGAAGAAAAAAGTCGAACACTGGATAGAATAACAAGAATAAGGACCAACTGCTAGAAATCTATGTATCTGTACCTATAAATATCCACCCATAATTTCAAGTTATATCGTATGTGTATCAGGGTTTAAAGATAGAGTGGGTACTACTTTCTGGTATCCTTTTCTCTTCTCAGGGCTGGGGAGGGGACTTTCTCTAATCCTGAATACTTTCTCAGTTAAAATATTATTATGCTCAACATCACTTTCTGCAACTTCAAACCCTCCAAATATATTGGGGTATGCAACTTGCAGAATTTCCAGCCAGCATGGCTGGTAGTGGAAAGGTCAAAAAAGAAAGGCTATTTGCAGAGAGCATGTATATGTGTGTGTGTACACACATACACATACATGTACACACAGTATATATACATATGCAGTATATACACACATACGCACACATATATACACAACATGAACACAATTATCTCTCTAGTATACCAGTTATCTTGCTTTACTGGTTTATCAGAGATACTGATAAGATAAAGGTAGTGAGGAACTGCCATTTAAATTGGATTTTGGATTAAAAATTTGGAGTAATCCAGCCTCCAGTGAGCTAGATTTAATTTTGGGACAATTCAAAGCTTTGAGAAGAAAAGGTAATCAGGAAACATAGAGCCCAATTACACATTGCATACATGTTTTTTTCTGTCTCCCCCTCCTCCCAAAAAAGCAGAATCTGCAACTGGTGGTGGATGAGTGGTTGAGGAAACAAGGAAGCTGCCGGCTGAACTTTTTCTTTCTCTGAGAATCTGTCCAAAGACCTGTGAGAGAGGAATGATTCAAAGCCTCCTTACAGAGGAAAATTAACAGTTTGGGAAATGTGAGTCTTGAGCATTCTCTCTCTCCTTGACACATTTTTTCACTGTTGGTCGTACCCTCCAAGGTTATTTTTCAATTAAAACAAGTCAGGGTAACAAAGAAATCTGCAACGGAATGGCTTAGCTGAGAGAGCTCTAAGTAGTTTCCTTTGGAAACATAAGATCATTAGGAAAGGAAACAGAAGAGGCAGATGGAGAAGCCTGCCTTTTTACAGCCCAGTTGCATGCAACCGATGTCGGTTGGCTGCAAGCTTGCTTATTTCCACTTTGGTTCTGATAAAATCCATAGATTTTTCAGTTTAATGCAGATCCTGGTTGTTCGTAACACTGCTGTTGCTAGCATTATGCTCTCCTTTGGGAAGAGTCAAATTAAGGATCTTCAGCGCTTATAGCAGTCTTGTGAGTTTGACTTTGGATTTTTGGCATGAACCAGACAGGAAAAGAAAGTTTCCCAAACTGTGGAAGGAATTTGGTCACTGCAAGCCTTAGAGAACTGAAATGAATTTGTAAGCAAGGATATCTTGCTTTTTCTTAAAAAAAAAAGACACGAGATTTGGGACCTCCAGATTCAGAAGAGCCTTCCCTTGTGCTCTGTCCTTTTTCCCCTGTTGCAGTTTGGGGAAAACTGATGTCCTGCTGCATCCCCTCCTTCACCTTGTTGCATCCCAGGCTACGTTTGTAGCAATAATTAAATTATAATATTTATGAGGATTTTACAAGGCAGAGTGCAGTACCAAACTCAGAGCAGCTGCAGTTGCACCCTCAGGACAGAACAATGGAATGAAGTTACCTTTTCTGTGCCCCTTTTCACATCCCACATAAATTCCAAGGACTCTATATTTCAACACCAGGATTTATTTGCACTTTGCAAATACTCTCCTTGTAATCTCACCGCTTTAATGTATCCAAGAGCTATAAAAGGTGTTGCTGAGAGTAAGATTCACAGACAAGAACCTTCATGCATTCCTCATTGTTGGTTTACATTTTTAATAGCTTTTTATACCTCATTTTTCTGCTTGTCTTGGCAAGATTTCCAAGCCTCCCTGCCTGTCCCTTCCTAACGAATGGCTTCTTTGACACTGCTAGTTGCTGACTATTAAGGGGGCATCCTTCTTTAATTGTGCTAGGTATGTGAAAAGCAAATGTGAAACTATTATAATCTCCATGGTGTGGAGAAGACCAGGCATCCATGCAGTCTGATAAAATATGGCTGATACAAACCAGTTAGGGGAAAAAAACAAGAAAATTCATCCAACATATTCTGATTTGGAGGGTGAGGATGTTCCTGTTCAGCTGAAACACAAAACTCGTCAGGCAGATTTAAAAATAGCTAGTTCTGCAGAACTGATATGAATTCTTTCCACTTCAGAAGTTGACTAGATAAAGACCAAATATTTCTGTGTTTCAACTGCAATGCACTAATTGGGAAATTACAGATATGTGGCAACATCTCAGACTCCAATTTGCTGCCCTGATTCTTTTCAACTGAGCTTCCAGGTAGGATTTTTTTAGGCCATGTTCAGAGTTTGGATTAAGATAAGACTGCACAACATCCACTGAATACAAATAAAATGCAGTAGCAAATCAACTGTCCCAAGCAGAATTAGATACTTATCAAACAAAGATCACTTTCATATGATTGTTGCTTTTATTGGCAATCCCCCCAAAGCAGTTTAAATCCAACACAAGATCAAGTCCACTTTTGCAGAAGAAAAACTTCACCATGAGCCAATTAGAGCTCTTCCAGCTGAGTAAGTCATTCAGAGGCCTGCCCCCTGAACCATTGTGAGTCCTGGGAAAAAAATAAATTAAAAAAAAATAAAATTTGCCTCCCGTGTAAAAAAAACAGGGAGGAGAAAAAATTGGTAATGCCCCACCAGGCATGCTGATATTATTTCTTAAATGTATGTCTCACCTTTCACACAGGAGCTTATCAAAGTAGTACCTAGTGCTCCCTCCTCCTATTTTTCCTCATAAAAAACCAGCCACCCTCAATGGCTGAGGGTGAAAGAGAATCTGAGTCTCACTTCTACTTCAACACTTTACCTTTACAGTTTGTAGATTATGGGCAACTGTGCAATGGAAGGCTATTTGTCAACATCCAGCTACCTTGCTAACATTCCCCCACTGCATTTAAAAGCTTCCAAGGATGAAATGATAGGAGTTAGTAGTGAGGCTGGGTGAGAACTCAGGAGCCTAGGAGCAAGGTGAATCAAGAGTTCCCACTGATTGGAAACTCAACATCTCATGAGCTCCACAGAAGTAAAGACTGAATAGATCATCAGCTGTGCTCTAGTTTCAAGTAACCCGCAGCAGAACCCCCACTCCAAAACCTTACTCAGTTCTCAAAAAGAACAAATAATTCTGGAACTGGTTCCCAACTAGTACTAAGAAGAGGTAATGTTAGCTGTCTTCCAATACTTGAAGGGCAGTCCGAGGGAAGAGAGTGTGGATTTATTCTGCATAGCTCCTGAGGGTAGGACAGGAACCTGTGAGTGGGAACTTTACAGAGGGAGATCCAAACTTGAAATAAGAAGGAATTTGCTAGCTATGAGAGCAATTAAGCAGTGGAATAGCCCGCTTCCTGGAGATGTGGCTGCTCTACCACAGAGGTTTTCAAGTAAAGGTTGGATGGATAGCTTTGATGGCTAGTTCTTCTTGCCCCATCCAGGGGGATGAAGACCTCCAAGATCCCTTCCAGTGTATGGTGCAAAGCCCTGAGGTGGAGATGTCTATGATTGCACTCTGACTCCTAGCTGCTCTCTCAATGTATTAGGCACTAGTCAACCCCCAGAGAGGTCTCTCTTGCAGCAAAATGTCATCCTTCACCATGCTGGATCAGCACAGAAGCCATCTATTCATGGGTCATTAGGTTTTCTGTGCTCCCAATGGCAGAATGAAGTGCCAGCTGAAAGAGAATGATTGGGTCTGTGCCAAGATCATGGGTTTTTTTAGGGAAGGCATATGACTCAACACCAGACCAAGAACATGTAGGCAGTAAAGAAGAAAATGCTTGAACACACCTGCAAACTGTAAATGTCTTAGATATACAATATATAAAGGGAAAACAGAGAAGATATGTTTCAGATGCTGTAGGACATGCTGCTGGAGAAGATGTCACTTGACTAATGTGGAGTGGAGGAATGACTCAGCCTGTCAAATAGAGTGATTTCACCCCTGGGATTAGGAGAAAAAGTCTGGACTAGTTTGTGAGAGCACAAAGGACCTGTGGGATAGACTGTATTGTACATATGGAGCCTCAGTTACAGGAAAGGGGAACTTTGTGAGTAAAAGTTTTGTTTGGCAGGAAGACAGCTAGGAGAAAACTCAAGAGATATTCCACTGACAGAAACTGAGATAAGGAGGGGGAGAGGAAGATGTTATAAATTACAAATGGAAGTGAGGAACAGAGACATAAAAGGAACAAAAATTAAGCAAGCTAAGATTTGACTTCTTATATTATTCTATACATTCGTAGAAAAACATGGTGGTTTTGTAAATAATACTTTTATTTGTGTATTTTATTAGATCACACTACTTCACTCATACAGATGTCATAATGTCCAGAATAATCCCTCACTTGTTTAAAGCTGGCTAGGTGACTTTGGGCCAGTCTCTCTCTCTCAGCCCAACTCAGCTCATAGGGTTGTTGTGGAGAAAATAGGAGGAGGGAGGAGCATTGTGTGTGTTCATCTTCCTAAGTTATTTATAAAAATAATAAAGGCAGGATATAAATAAATAAATATTGAAGAAACTACTGGCTGTAGTTGTGCCTGTATTGGCTCCTGTCCTGACGCAGCTTTCTATCTTTGACATACCACTCTACCCCAAATGGTTGACAGGTATCAGAATTCCTTGCTCCCCACAAATCAGATAACTTTTTGCTAAATTTGAAAGTGGCAATAGAACTCCAAAATCGGATTACCAAAAGTTTGTGATGCTGTATTGATATATAGAGAGCATGGAGTGGTGTGAGTGGTTAAGATGCTGGAAGGCCAGTGGCTTGAAGTTGAAACCCAAAACCTGCCACAGAATGGGGTGAGCTTCCATTGTCTGCCTAGCTCCTGTCAACCTAGCAGTTTGAAAGCATGTAAAAAAAATGCAAGTAGATAAATAGGTGCTGCCTGAAATTGGTGGGAAGGTAACAGTGTTCCATGCACATCAGTGTATATTCATGCTGGCCACATGACCATGGAAGCAACTTTGGACAATGTTGGCTCTTCGGCTAGGAAACAGAGATCAGCACTGCCCTCTAGAGTTGGCCACAACTGGCAGGGGAAACCTTTATCTTTTATTGGTATATAGATGAAAAGAGATATTTTTATAGCAGAATGACGGAGTCCCAAAGCCCAATTTAAAGCAAAGTAGTCATCCCAGGAAAAAACATCAGTGTGATAAACTATTCTGTTGCATAACCCCATTCCATCAGAAGTATTACATAGGCCTACCCCCATGGTTGCCACTGTGACATCTGGAAAGTCAAAAATGGCAAGAGATATCCTGGGCCTGCCATGCGAAGGCCATCTCTGTCTGGAAGTTTTGGTTGGGCATGTTGGCAGCTATTTTTAAAATGAGTTTATGATTGTGACCTCTTTCTTTCCCCTAGAAAGGAACTTGAGCTAACAGCCTTCAGTTCAACCACTGACAGGATTTTCAAGTACTGAAATCTTATTTTATGCAGAATCCTCTTCTGGAAAGGTACAGACATTCTAACTGCAAAAACCTAAATTTCTACATTACTATATGGAAATGTGTGGTTCTTAAACCATTGATTCCTTTGATGCATTTATTAAAGAGTTCTACAGCCCTCATCCATTTTTTCGACTCATAATGCATGCATTATAATATTGTATTTTTATGGCATCTGTTTAAGAGAAGCCATCTAGTGGTAATATCTCTGGTTCCTACATCCCAACATTTGTCCTGTACTCTTGGTTTATGCAGTTCTTTTCTACAATCGTGGCATTCAGATTGAAGAATGCAGCTCTGTTGCTGCAAGCATTTAACTCTCTAAAAACACTTCATTAAGCAAGCTTGTTAAAGACTAGGAAAAAAAATTGAAGGGGTTACTCTAAATAGATGGGTGATGATTTAATGGGACAGGGTTCCAGAGCAGTAGAATTCCCTGTAAGTAGCAATAGGCTAAAGAATAGACTGACTTGTAAACAAAGTGAATAATCAGGCAAGTGGTCAAAACAGGCACAGATCTTCAGGAAACATGAGAATCCAGCTAAACTAATTCTAGAAACAGTGCTCAAGTCAAGAGGCAGAAGTCCAATCAGGCAGAAAATTTCCAAAAATCAACTGGGCTCCAATCCAGCACACAGAGATTGTTTCAGGCAGTGGTAGTGATTGGGAGTTTGAAAACTAATCTCAGATCTGTGTGCAATCCCCCCTTGTTGAGTTGGGCCCAACAGAAAAAGACCCACATATTTCTGATACATGCATTATATTTTGGGGCATGGTTCTGTCCTGAAGCTGTACAAAGATCAGAAAGAAGATGGAGTTGAATAGGGGCATCAGATTTGGGCTGAAAACATCCAAACAACCACTAAATAATTTTAAAATCTCTTTGCAGTTATTGAGCAGGCATTTAGATGCTTGTAACTCAAATCTAGCAACTAATATGAGGGGATAGATTGGTGCTGGGTGGTGTTGTACTTGGAGAATAATGAATTGGATTATCCATTGACCTTGTCACAAAGGTCTCTTGTGCAAAGATTAAATCTTGGATCTACTGCAGGCCATGTCCCTGCCAGTTGCGTACCACTTTCAGCCAATCAACCATGGCACACTGAAAATAACAACACATGCTACAGAGTACAGTAAAAAAAAGGTCAAGGTGATGAATATAATGGTGCAGCTGAAGCTCGAATCTTATTTATGTATATTATGTATTTATGTGTATTGCAGCTATCATGTTGACTTTTTTAATCGTACTATGTGGACACCTCTGAACAAGACCAAATCTGCTGTGGAAGAAGCATCAAATGGAGATTGTGAGATGGCCCATGGTAGAAATAGATACATAGGGAAATCTTTTTAATAGGAAGGCATGAAGATAAAAGGAAAAGTCAACTGTGAAAAGTCAAAATCAGTATGAACATAGTAATTTCACAGTAGTTAGGGAACCTTCAGTTTGACTGCCTATCAGATGAGCCCATTTATGGATATTCATTTAGAGGCATAAAAGTTTATCCTTCAGTGGATCCAAAATAAATTCTGCAAACACCAAAACCTATTATAGTGAGCAAAAAAAAATACCAAGCAGAGCAGCCCATGTATTCCCTCATTTCCAGACACCTTTTACAATGAGAGGGGTATCCACAAGGTGAGGTTAAAAAAACACAGGCGAAGCTTTGATTACCCCATTATGACCACCATTTTGACTTTTTTGACCACACCCTGCAGACACCCCTGCACAGCAAGCTTTCCTCATATCACATGAAAACCCCCTGTTTTCAGAAATTAAGGAAAAGACGTACAGGTTGAAAGACAGCAGTGGGGATGTTTTTGAACGGCCCTTACTATCTTCCAAAAACGCTACCTTATCTTAGGCTTGTGGCTATTTGAATCTAGAATTTCCTCGATTTTTTTCTGCCGGGCCTCTGCGAGGAAGAAAAGCAGCAGAAGATACCCCGTTGGTTCTGCAGCCATCTGCCTCCACCTGCACCAGAAGCCCCAAGGGAAAACTTTCCCTGCCCTGTTCAGTTCTTGCTATTGATTCTTTCATTTCTGGCTTTATTATCTTTACGCTGCACCAGAGAAAGCTTTAAATAATTTACCGATGTGAACCTAACACAGATGTTCCCGGAGGCAGCTGGATGCTGCGTCCAAGCCGTGCCTGGGCTGCGGAGATAGTAGCTTCCCTGGGGCCTGCAGAGGAAGCGGGGACTGTTCTGGTGGGGAGGGGAGGCGGCGGGAGGAAGGTGGGTGAATAGTTGATAGATCCCAACAGGGATGACAAGTGGAGAGTCCGGGACGGTGGAGAATCACTAAT
This sequence comes from Acrochordus granulatus, assembly GCA_032468055.1. Taxonomy (NCBI): domain Eukaryota; kingdom Metazoa; phylum Chordata; class Lepidosauria; order Squamata; family Acrochordidae; genus Acrochordus; species Acrochordus granulatus. The sequence continues at coordinate 48,453 of JANHZU010000001.1, forward strand.
TGCCGAGTGATTGCCTAGGATGCAAGAGGGTGGCGGAGGGGGAGAGACCCTTCAAATCTGGAGTCCTGAAATCCCTTTCTTATTATTTCAGTTCTGCTCCCTTGGCTCTGCCAATGGCCCTTAGTCCTCTTCCACAATTCCCCAGCGAAATTACGTCTACCTTCCTTCCCCAGCATCCTTTCCTGCGGTTATCTTCTCGGATGCATACGCCTGTCGCCAGCCACAAATCCAGGGCAAAGCTGTCAACTGGGTGGAACGCTTGTCCTGGAAACAAGGCCAGATAAAATGAAGGGAAAAGAGATCGGGACAACCACTGGTGAGAAACCACAGGAAGCTGTGTGCCTCAAAAAAAGGAGTGGGTATAAAAAAAATCTGGAAATAGGACTTGGGCGTTTACGGTGGCTGAGTGGCTAAGATGTGGGATTGTTGACTGGAAGGTTAGCAGCCCGAGTTTGAGATCCAAGTGCCCCTGGATAATGAGGTGAGCTCTTGTTATTCATCCCAGCTCCTGCCAACCTCGCAGTTCGAAAGCATGTAAAAATGCTAATAGATAAATAGGTACCACCTTCAGTGGGAAAGGTAACAGTGATCTGTGTGCCTTGGCTATAGTCATGTTGACCACATGACCACAGAAGCATCTTCGGACAAACACTGGCCCTTGGGCTAGGAAATGGAGATGAGCACCGACCCCTAGAGTCATTCACAGCTGGAAGGGGAAACCTTTACCTTTTAAGTTTTTGGTATCCAAATCCACGTTTACAGATGACTCACAGTTTTCTGTAGCTCCTCAGGCCATAACTTGGTTATTTCCCACCCTTCTCCACCACCTGTGAGTGCTGGCATGACTAATCCATTAACATTTGGTATCATTTGCTCAGAGCCCGGAAGGAAAAGAAGGTGGTGTTGAAGGCAGTAGAACTGCCTGATTAAGTATGGAGGAGCAGGCCGTTGGTGGTAAGAAGATGGAAGGAGATGCATGTCTCAAGCTAGGAAAGGGCTGGGAAAGTTACCAGTGATCTGAAGAAAAGTAAGTGGATAAAACGGAAGTCAAATATCGTTGTGTAAACTATTGAAATCCAGGACCTTCAGTGTGATTTTCTTGGAAATTACATGTGGGGCTAATTAGGGTTGAACATTTCAATACACAGAAAAAGCCATGGTGTTTGGAGGGGGACTTCAACTTGTGAGGTCTCAGATATCTTTTGTATAGAAGTCTATATAAAAAGCACAGGTTGACACTTCAACCAGGAAGTTATCAGGCAGCAATAGAGTGATAAAAAAACTTTTAAGTGAATTCCAGGGGGAACCAGCAGAATGAGAAAAATATCTGGTTTGGGGAAAATTACCTCTGGAGGATGAGGATGAAAATGTGTCTGACCATTCAATGGGAGATGGTCTAGATCATGTTTCTCAACCTGGGCAACTTGGAGGTATGTGGACTCCAACTCTCAAAATCTTAGCCGTAGCTATACTGGCTGGGGGATTCTGAGAATTCAAGTCCATACATCCAGAAGTCACCAAGGTTGAAAAACACTGATTTAAGTCTAGGAAATTAGTATGGAGAGACCCCTATAAAATCCTGTATTAAGACTTTGAATATACAGGATACTCATATGCAAAATGCTAGAGGCTTCTAAACCGAAATGAGACAGTTGAAATGCTTGAAGAAAATATAGATATGAGCAAGACTTACAAAAGTGTAGAGGAAAGGAAATAACTAATGGTTATCTCTGAATATAAGCCCTAATGAAAAAAGAGTGTATGGAGGTGGATTTGCTGTATGGCAAAGACAGCACAGAATTCCATAAAGCAAAAATTCCTAATGAAGCAAACCTTGCACAGAATCACTCTAGGTGTGCATTAGGGCTTTGCAATGCTTTGGATTCAAAAGGGAAAAAGTAAGAGTATGTGGAGCCCCTTGTCAGCAACTTACTAAACCAAGAGCATCTTTTCCTGCAGTCCTACAGAGAAGCACTTGTGGGATTACGAGAAAAGACACAGCTGCTTTAAAGAGTTGCCAAAACACTGTGTGAGCTCCCACAACAAAGCAACTTTCTCCTTTTAAATTCAAAACACCACAGGCCTTAATATCCATCTCTAAATTGATATTATCAACCAACCAAAGCTACTTAGTACTAGGGATGCACTATTGCACCTCAATCAATAGACTAAAGCTGACCTGTAGATGGAGAATAAAATTACAGAGGTATCTGAAAAACAAAGCAGTAATAATAATGGGCAAACTTAGTCATTCTCACTTAGACTGTGAAAATGTACGTGCTGGGCAGATGAAAGGGACTCCATGTGTAGATTCCTTAAATGACTGTGCTTGGAACAGCTGGTTAAGGAATTAGCAACAGAATATGTGACATGGTGCCCAGAAACACCTAAAAATAACTGAACTAATTTGGAACAGCGATCATGATGCTATCTCCTTGTCATGCATATAAGCTGACACTTGCTGAAAAAGTACAATAAAGTCACATTGGTTTCAAAAGAAATTTAGACAAAAATGAAAGCACTGAAGAAAAGAAAATAGAAAGCGGGGGAAAGGCGGTTGTGACTTCTAATGCACAACCTGCCCATTTGGACCTATGTCTTTTCTTCATCCCAGCCATGTCCTCCTGCTCTTGAGCTTTAGCTCTCAGCTCCTATCACTTTAACCCCAAGTATGTCCTGTGTCAGAGTAGATTTATTCTCAGGCAAAGACTACTAAAAATCTACTCGTGCCCAGTGTCTGCTCTGGCTGTAAACACAGATCAATAATTTAAGGGGGTAAAAACTGTTAATAGAATAAAAAAAAGACATGTTCACCAAAGAAATGGAAAAGTCACAGCAGACGAGGTCACCTTGGAATATGAAGCCACCAGTGATGTGTGATAAGAGGAAGAGCTTTGGGGTGGGGCTAGCTGTACATAATGGGGGAATGCTCTTTGGCTGGATGATGGTCAAGCCTTCAGTATATGACCCTTTCCTAACCTAACTGGGATCCTCTGGGTATGTTCTGAATATAGTACTCAGAGTTCCTGGCCTACTGTTTTGAAATCCTGGAGCTGCAGCCCTTGTATATATATCTCAAAAGTACTAGGTTGAAGTCAACTGCTATAGGGCACACAACTTAAATTCCCTTGGGAAATGAACAGAAGTTATAGTACAAAGGTGAGCAAATATATAGCAGTGAGAAGACTGTAGCTCCCCAGAGGGTTAAACTTCAGGTCCCACCATCCTTTGCTATGGATCAAGTTAGATGGTGAAAGATGGGAGCTAGATAAAGGTAAAAGTAAAGGTAAAGATTTCTCCTGCCAGTCATGGCCGACTCTAGGGGGTGGTGCTCATCTTCGATTCACAGCCAAGGGAGCCAGCATTTGTCTGAAGACATTTCCGTGGTCATGTGTCCGGCATGACTATGCGCTGAGGTGCATAGACGGTGTTACCTTCCCACCAAAATGGTACCTATTTATTTACTTGCATTTTTTACATCCTTTTGAGCTGCTAGATTGGCAGGAGCTGGGGCAAATAATGGGAGCTCACCCTAATATGCGATGCTTGGGTCTCAAACTTGGGCTGCCAACCTTCTAGCCAACAAGCCCAGCATCTTAACTGCTTGGCCACTGCACCAAGCTCCTATCTAAAATATCTATAGGTTTCTTAGTTGGGTTCATGTTTGGCTTCCCAATGGACAACTCAAAGGCTGGGTTCACAATGATTAGCTCGATTATTGTTGCTTGCTTCATGCAATATAGGGAATCATAGATGTTTGGCTAATGTGTAGAAACCTAGTGACTTCCACCTCCAGCTATAACTTCATTGCTGTTATGGCACACCTGATGCATAGTGGAGTTATCTCAGGGTAATATGGGGGTGGGGACAAAACTGGCTGCTAGCCATGTCCAGGGAACCTCTGGCACCTTCAGATATTTCTTTTCTTTTGTTTCATTTTGGAGACCTGAGCAGCTGCAAGCAAGATGCTGAAATTACTACAAGACTCCACACTGAGCAATGAAAGAACCAGGAGGATCTTCCCACCAGCTCCAGCTTCAATATTCTCTTTCCCCCTTCCCATCTCCTTCGCAAAGTGCAACACAAAATGGGATTGACCAGAGGCAAATTGGGTATAGTACATGTTGCAAATCCAAGAAATTAAGAGTGTTCCAAGGATCATAATTCAAGCAAGCTGGTAATGTTCACATATGTCTTAAAAACAATAGCTCAGTTTAACATTTGTGAATGCAACAAAGACCTGAGCAAATTCAGTATATAGGTAGTTCTCGAATTACGATCATAACTGTGCCTACAATTTCAGTCGTAAGTCATGATGGTCATCATGCTGGTCACCTTATTACTACTCCCAATTTTATGAATTTTTTGCAGCAGTTGTTAAGCAAATGCAGCAGTCACAAAGTGAACACAGCAGTCATTAAATGAAAGTGGTGGTCTTAACCAAAGCCATTGTTTGCCATGAGGCATTTTTTCCAGAAACAAGAAGTAAATGTTGGTTTCTGGAAGAAATGTAAAGCACAGTCATGTGACTGCAAGATGCAGCAAACGACCATAAAAGCAGGCCAGTTGTTGAGCACCTAAAATGCAGTCCTATGACCTTAGGAGGAGGGCAGTCATTAGAACTTTGAATCCAGGTCATAAATCCCCTTTTTGGGATCCCATTTTGGTAACTTTGATTACTAATTTAGCAACTGTAACTTCGATTACTAAATGACCAGTCATAAGTCAAGGACTACCTATGTTGCCTGAACGTAACTCGTGTGAGAAGAAATACCCCAGAGGTATATGCCAATCTGAACAATAACATTCCCCAATTTGATGCATTTCACATCTGAATTCAGCTCCATACCTTTTAGCCAGTGCAGCCAATATAAAAGCAGCAGAAAGGATTTGCAGTTAAACCAGTTGTTTTCAAGCTTTCTATACATAACTCAGGAGCATCTGTCAGAGGGCACAGGGATTAATCAGGCTTAATTAATTCATCATTACTCCACCCCAGCCTGGAAGTGTGTCCTAGAAAACAGCCCAAAGGAGAAGATGGTTCTCATGTTCAAAGGGCACATAGATGTGGCCCATCGTTCCTGCTCTTCCAATGCAGGCTTCCACCAGCTGGTGACATTCAGGTGCATTGGACTACATCCTTCAAGATGTTTGGCCCAGATGCCTGTTGCACAGCTGGTTGGAATTTACATTGTTCAGCACACACGGAGGGTGCCGTGGTGGGAAGGCTGTTATAATGGAAGAAGCGCTAGTAAGCATCTAAGCAAACTCATTCACCCGTTTAAAAGTAGTGGCTCAGAAAAGATGAGAAAAAAGTCAGAAAGAAACCTGGTGACGTGTAGGAGCTGCATTCCTGGCTTCTGATAGGCCAAACAAGAGAGAAAAGACCTTGGAGGTACAGCCAAAGCAAAAAACAGAAGGCCCACACTGTAGAGGGCAAGCTGTTTGTGGCAGTGCCATTCTTGGGCAGTAGCACTAGTAATCAAGCTGTGCTTGGCACAACATATGATAGCATAAATAATAAGTTGGCTGTTGCACTCGGAGCCCAGGGAGAGGGTTATTGATGGTCTGGCAGTGCTGCTCTAATGACAGGCCACACTCCCCTTGAGCAATCCCTACAATTATAAATGGGATCGCTTAGTGCATACTTGGCTTGCCATGCCAGCCCCCTTGTCAATGCGCAAGCCATGAGTGATGGCCTCTCCTGCAGTGCATCTCCTGCAGCCCCCAGCAAATAGTGACTATTCCCAATAAATATGAAAGGAAAGAATGCCAGTGCTGTGTGCCTTCAGAGCTGCCTTTAATTCTTCCAGACAAATATGAGGCAGCTTCCCTCTTGCACTTTTGGGATTCTCTTTTTGCCGGCTAGTATCAGATTCAGCAAATGGGACAATCAACTCATGGGGTTGGCTTGCAGGCCTGAATCAGGTGCTAGCTGTATCTCAAACTCACTAGGGAAATTCCAGCACTGAGTCTAAATTTGCTCTGGGGCTGGCAGTGGTCCTGGGTTTTATTTTGAAGCGTTGGATCAGTCAGTGCTGATGCTCCTTCTTTTGCTGGTGGAAGCTAAATGGGACACTAATTTCCTGCCCTGACTTTTTTTCAACTTAGCAGTCAGGATACAAGACGCTTTCTGTCCCCTGCCAAACACAAGGAAGGAGGAATTCTGGTCCATGTACTACATCTCCCACCTCCCGCTCCTGAAAGTGAAAGATGGGAAGGTGTCTGCTTAGATGCCACAATGCTGTCAGGTGTCTGAGAATCAAAGCAGCCTTTGTCTACCAGAGGAGCTTCTGACAGAGATTTGGGGGAGTGCATCCAATAGGCCCTTATACAATCTTTCCCTTTCAGTTGGGTTGATGTTGAAGGCAAAGAACTGGGTCCTCTCTCCCCTTCTTGCCAAGAACCTGCTGCTGACAGGGGGGAAAAACGGAAGAGAAAATCACCAAGGGCTCAGCAGTCAAAATACTCCCCCTTGCATTCCTGGGGTGGCATGAAGGATGGTGGTAATTCCATAGAGCTGCCAGCTGGTGGGGAGTTGGTTGGCACAGCCTGGGCATGAGAAATGGAATACAGAAGTAGAACAGATTGCAAAGTTGTGGCTCTCAGGTGGTTTCAAGTCTCTTTCTCCATTGAATGCACAGAGCTGCCTCCTGCCAATGTTATTCTTGAAAGCTAGATCCTGGAGGGCAGTTATGATAAACAACAGTACAGTAGGACTAAAGAACAAGGCTTAGCATTGATTAGACTGTCCTCAGCTTTCCCAGGAATCTTGCAGCAGAACTCTGAGACAGATTGGACATTTCTGCCTCTTGCAATGCTGACAGAATGATTTTCTGTCTGCCACGTAGTCAGGTAGGCAAGATTTGAATGAAGGGTTAGCTTGTTTTCAGATCAAAACTTTCATCTGCTCTTTGAACAGCCAGGATACCTCTCTTGCATTTAAAAGAATGGGCTAAGTGTCAAACATACTGATGGAAATTTAGAGAAGCAGGATGTAGTATTATATGGGAGTATAATCCTCAAAGGTGAGTGTAGGAAATCCCTGCCTTGTAATCACATTAATGGAAAATGTTTCTTCCTTCACTGATACTCAAATACTGGATAATGGGGGCTAGAACAGTTCCCCTTCTAAAAAGATAACAGCTTTGGCAACTTTGGATCTAGATCAGGATTTCTCAACCCTAGCAACTTTAAGATGTGTTCATCAACTCTCAGAATCTCATGCCAGCTGGGGAATTCAGGGAGTTGAAGTCCACACATCTTAAAGTTACCTAGATTGTAAAACACTGGTCTAGATTAAAGATGGATAAGGAGATAATGTTCAACGTATCTAAAACTCTGCAATAGATAAAAAACGGAGAGTGAAATTTTCTTCCTATTTCAAAACTTGTAGTTATTCATCAAAATTCAATATGAAGAGATTGAGGAGCAAATACTTTTTGACCCAAAATGTAAGTTAAACTGTGGAATGTGTTGCCATCAGGCATAGCAATTGCAACCTATTTAAACAATTTTTAAAAGGGGATGGAAACAAGTTTGGTGTTTGTTTTCATTTAACCTAGAAACCCCTTATGGAGTAGAATTCTGTACAGGGCTTACTGTCACCCTTGAGGATGGGTTCTCTTAGAATAAGGGTTCTACACTTTTTTTTTAACCAGGCTGGTCTGTTTTTTGTCATATAAATATTTTAGCTAGTGATCTAAATTTTGACCTCAATAATAATAAATATAAAAGTGTTGAAAGCTTTAAAGTATTAAACTGCTGTGACATATTTGTTTTAACCCAAATTGATGCATTTGATAAAAGTGAGTTGCTTCTTCTAATGGAAGAATTTGTACCTTTTAAAATTTTTATCTAAATCTGCCAGCTTTTCTATGAAATATTGTACTTTCTGAATTTCTAAATAAATAAGGACTGAACAAATTTATGGAGATCAGGGATCAAAGGCCACTTCTCTGCCCTTACAGGCAGTAAGCCTTAAATACTAGCTGCGAGAACAGCCATGAGAAAAGACTCTCTCTTTTAATACCTTCTTGTGAGTTTCCAAGATGTACCTGGTGGCCCCTGTGCAACACAGAATGGTGGGCTAGATGGACATACGGCTTGATCCAGCAGGGTTCTTCTGACATCTTTAAATTGCTGTGAGATAGACCCCTGGCACAATGGGTTGAGTAGCATGGCAGCCTGGGCTTGGGTCAGCCTGGAGCATTCAGTGGGGCTGTCAAGAGACACCTTAGCAGCAGGGGCAGTGCTAAAGACAATGGGGTGCAAACTCTTTTCCTACTTGGGCTGATATGCCAGCTGCAACCCCTGCTCTAACACAAGCACATGGCTTTGATCCTTCCTGTGTTTCCAGCTTCTTCAGTTGATTGTTGCATAACAGGTTCATCACTAAAAAGAGTTTTGAAAGTGCAGCTCGTTCCAGCTCCCGCTGCTTGGCTGGCTGCTGGGGTTGACCACAGAGAGTATGTAATGTCAGAGCTGATGAAGTTGCAGCAGTTGCCATTTCCAGAGAAGATTCAAGAAGCTGGTTTCAGTCCTCATACACAGCCTTGCTCTGGTTAGTAATATGGACCATGTGTTGACCCTCTAAAGCTGGTATCATGATTGATGTGCCAAAGAACACAAAGAACAAAGTTCACTCTGTTGCAGAAATGTAAATATGGAATGTGCTTCCATGGGACCCTTGTGGATTGGTTACCCTCTGGTTTTAAGAAGGAGATGGTAGCAATTTTCCCTGAACAGATGTGTTGGGACCAGAACACCTAGAATTCCCAGCCAGCACAAGAGTTATAGGATTGTATTCCCATTACATTGATGGAAAAATAGATTGGGAGGAATAAATTAAATCATCCCTACTTTGATAGTCGTTTGGACTTCATGTTCTTGTTCACTGAAATAGATCCCTTGGCTAAGTCTAAAACATATATATGCCTGCAACTGGTCAAATAGAAGATTTAATACCATAAAAGGAGATGAGACCTGAATTTTTGTGAGCACCACAACAGCAATATATTTCTTGTATGTACAACAGTTTTAACCCCTTAGGCCAGAGTGAGTGATAACATACTAACCAATGATTTATTTTTTCTTCTATTCCATCCATCCATCCATCCACCCACCCATCCATCCATTTTTTGCACAAGGGATTACCCTGGGAAAATCAGTACTGGGTAGCATCAAGATTTTTCAGGCCTGTTTGTTGGTTTTACTTGGTGCGTAGGTATTATATTGTAGCTTAATATTTTTATTCTAATATTCCCATCAATTAAACAAAATTGGCATAATTTAAGAGAATAGAACATAAAATAGAAAAAGAAAGAGGGGAGCAAAACAACATGAAAATGATTACTTCAATTACTCAGAGGAATGAAGATCTGATATTAGACAGCAACTGATGAACATGTTGCTTATGGCTAAGCTAAGCTAACTTAGCTTAGCTTAGTTAAGCTAAGCTAACTTAGCTTATGGATAGACAGTTATAATGCAATATGCTCATCCTTGACTAAAACTGTAAAATGAAGTGTAAGATTTATAAACACACAGATGGAGACACACACACACACAGGAGAAATCCTACAGCTTTTAAATGATAATTGTAAAAAGGTAGGAAACTATGCCTCTGATTCTTGTTATTGCCTCTACAATACACTTCTTCCTGTTGGGGGAAACAAAAATTATGGTAGGATAATATCTTGATTTTGTTGTTGTTATTGTTCAGTCGCGCAGTTGTGTCCAACTCTTCACGACCCCATGGACTGCATTACGCCAGGCCCCCTGTCTTGCACTGCCTCCCGGAGTCTTCCCAAGTTCACACCCATCACACTGACTATGCTATCTATCCATCTCA
>JANHZU010000001.1:78430-92685 GCA_032468055.1 Acrochordus granulatus
ACACATAAAATTCTCTTAAGATTGTCTTCTACCATAAAAACGAATTTAGAAGAGGATACAGCTGAGAACCAGCATGTTTTGGACATGGATTTAAAAATGAAAAGAGGCAAAAATGACATGGAAAAAGTTGTTATAGAACTTAAAAATAAAACTGACTAATTTCTTAATAACTAAAAGGGATACACTGGTAGTCCTCAAGTTACAACCATCATGGAACCTGCCCATTACAGTCATAAGTCATGTTGGTTGTAAAGTGGGTTGGTCATGAGACCAATCTTATTTTATGATCTTTTTTGTGGTGGTTGTTAAGTAAATGCCATACTCATTAAGTAAAACCATGGTTTGCTATGAGATGGCTTTGCAGAAAACTGGAAGGAAATGCTGTTTTCAGCAAAAACATAGTAAATCATGTGACCAAGGGAAGTTGCACACAGCCATAAATGTGGCCCAGTTGCCAAGCACCCAAAGTGCAGTCATGTACTTGTTGGGGGGGACTGGAAGGGGCAACTGCCAGAACTTTGAATCTTGGTTGTAAGTACCCCAGATAGATTTATCATAACTTTGAATTGTCGCTAAGCCACAGGACATAAGTTGAGTACTTGTAATAAATAAGACTTAGACAAGTCTTATCTTGGACTTACAAAAGAGATATGTTATATTTATGAAGGAGTTTCTGAGAAAACATAAAGAGAAAACGAAAAAAATGTGCTTTTGAGACACTAATTAAAAGGAATAAACATCAAAGATTTTTTAAAGAAAAAAAGTCTAATATAAAGTTGTCTTATTTGATCTAGGTTAAAAATATATGATGTTATTTCTACTACTACTTAATGGATTTTTCCTAACCAGAACTGAATGATGAGGATTTAAAGATTTGATTACAGATAAGATATGGGAAGAAGATTTTTTTTTTGTTAAAGTATAGATTTCTTATTTCTGGTATGTGTTAAACTTACAAAGAAGTTTCTGAGACAAGACAAAGAAGAAAATTATATGAAATTAACTTGTAGAACACTATTTAAAAGGATTAAAGACTAAGACTTGTAATAGGTTGCTGTTCTGGTAGCTCTTAATCAATTATTTTACTAAGTTCAAATGGGAAAGCTTTAAAGATTTATTTATAGATAAGAAGATATAGGAAGGAGATACTTTTTTGTTGCATTTTAATAGAAAATGATTTGTTAAAAGTAAAGGATTATAAAACTGATTTAGTTAATTAAGATTAAAATATACTGTATATGTTATTATACCTGGTAACTCTTAATGTACTCTTCCTCATTAGGACTGAATGATGAGGCTGTTATTTATTTGTTTATAAATAACAGATGATATACGGGAAGAAGAGATATTTAGTTGAAATGTGTTAAGTTACTGAAATTGTACTTGTCTTGATGAAGGGGGAAGTCATTTCTTTATATACCTTTTTTCTTTTTTTTTGCTTTCTTTTCTCCTTTTTCCTTTGCATTTGTCACTTTTTTTGGTTTTATTTTTTACTTCTGATGTTTCTCTCAGTTTGCATTATTTCTCATCTTTATATTTTTACACTTTAATAAAAATTATTGCAAAAAATAATACAAAAATAAAAAACTCTCTCTTCTCTCCTAGAAATGGTTTTAACATTTCTTTTGAAAATGGACTTTCCTTTTTGCAAAAATAAAGCAAACAAATATGTTGTTCCAAAATGAAGAGGCACACAAAGAAAATTATGGAGGAGGACGCATTGCAGTCAATATCTATGGAGCTGAACTGACCTGGAGCGCTAATCCGCAGGAGTCTTGTAAAGCCTAACAGTATTAATTGTATTTGAAGCTCTGCAAGCAGAGATAATAGAACGGCTATTCTGCAGCACATACGGCATCATGCTGGGATGGGTCAATTTTTTTCTCCCCTCCCTTCTTCAGGCATTTAATTCCCCTTCATTTGGAAGACAGGCATCTTATCCAGATGGGAAAGGACAAGTTAAAGGATCGTAAGAAGCAAAATCTGGCATTTGTCTCCAAAAAACTGAAGTATTCTCTTTCCAGAGCCTCCACTAAGGGAAGGACCACTCTGGCAAGAGGGTGGGCAAGGCAAGGAGACAATCATAGATTTGTTTCCTAAATACACTTTGTATGTAAAAATTACCAGCCCAACATAAGATGATGATAAAGGTGATAATTTAAATTAAATTGTTTTATATCTGCATCTGGTATCTCTGCTATATAAGTAGCAGATCTCAGTTCCACATATAACCCAACTATCACATCAGAACACAATATGTCATCATTACTGAGAACAAATCAGAACTAACATCAAGCTGGATTGTTTCCCTGTCCCCATTCCTAACCTCATTGCTATCCAGAAAATGAATGTATCATCCAATACAGTATTATGGCATGGTGAAAGGACAACATCTAACGCAAGTTCCTTAGTAGATCTGAGATCTTAGCAGATCTTAGGAAGCAGATCTTCCTAAGCAGATCAGCAACACAAAATGTAGGAATAAGAAGCCATGGTTGCCCGATCTGAAAACTTAAGCCCTAATACCTGTATCATATTGGGGAGCAAAACAGAGGCATGAGATGATATATTTTCTGTATTTAGCTTCATAATTAGAGGGATGCTAAAGCACTTCCACTTTCTTAAAAAGTCATAATTATCCAGCAATTATGGTGGAGCCCAAAAGGTGGTCTGGTACATGAAACAAGCAAGTGTGTCTTGTGACAGAAGAACTAGAATGATAGACAAGAAATACTGCTTATTCCAGGACAGTAGGTGCTTTTTTCACAAGAGCTGGGTAGTCAAAGCAACACATTCTTCCTAGTGCTCTGAGGCTGGTACAAGAGCTCTTTACTCACCTTAACATCTGAAAAACATTCCCCAAGCCATAAACCTGATGGCCCTCCATTTGAACATCTACTCAACCCCTAATAAGTTTGAATAGGACGTTTCAGGACTTTTGAAATAGTTCTTCTGAGTGACATCTCTTTTTAGCAAAAGGAACAGAAGTTAATACATTTACTTCACCTTCTCACTATCCATGACCCAGAGATAAAACACATACCATCCCTCCCACAAATTCTTCCACGAATTCATTCCCAAGATTCCCAATAGGTAGACACTGACTCACTGTTTTGAAGTCACTGGCATTGCACGATTCGTAGCCAAATTTGCATTCAATCAGCATCTGGTCCATCTGATGCCCAGCACGATCATGGAGTTCCTCAAAGTCAAAGGGCAAGTTTCTCTCCCCCTTGCTTTGCTGCAGCTTCTGGCTCAGGGTCTTTAGAACTCCTGCATCTGCTTTTTGAGGTGCAGCAATCCTGTCAGAACTGTCCAAGAAACCCAGGAACTCTCCAGCCCAATAGAGGTCATGGCCAGAGATTTCCGAGAAGCGCAAGGGGTTTAGATTGCAGATCGTTACTGCTGGAAAAGTCATGCTATGGAGAAATTCTTCTTCCAATTTGGTGGCACGTGGAAACTGGAAGTAGAATTCCACTCGTTCAATGTACACATGGAAGAGAAAACCAAGCGAGCTCAGGAAGGCTATTGTCCAGAGAAAGTTGCGAGCTGTACAGCGACCAGGATGGAAGATATGTTTGATGCCATGGAGCGTTGAACGATTTGCAAAGTCTTCCAGCTTGGGGGCAGATGGAATAATAGAAAGTTTGTGCACCACCTGGGGGACATGTTTAATGTGCTGGACTGCCATGGGCAAAGTGCAGAGATTGGGCTGAGAGGGCATCTCTTCTGACCAACCAGGCCCCAGCATAATTTAATGCTCTTTTTAGAACAGGAAATAGGTACAAACTCTGCTAAGATTTGCAGGTTGCTGTCGACCGATTCCAGAGCTTGTATGGTCTTCCGAACACTGCGAAGGGCCTTTCTCTCTCGCTAGTCATGGAGCAGCTCACAGAAGGATTTTCACAGCCGCATGGGCGGGGAGAAGCCTGGCCCCATGCCTCACCTTGGACCCTCCTGGGAATCTGAAGACAATAAACGTGCTCATTCTGGGCAATTAGCATGGCCAGATCCCGGAAAGAGCTGATGCCAGGCAGGGGAGGAAACACTTTTCTTACAAACCACAGGCTAAGTCCATCTCAGTTCACAGAACATGGATTGCTGATTAGCCAGAGGCATCGCTGATGCCCTCCAGCACTTAATAAAGGAAAACATACCCAGATTTGAGAAACTATCCAGAGGAGTAGGACTTGCTTTGCCTGGGTCTTTCAACGCCAGAGGGTTCAATAAACAAATGGTCTAGTTCGAGTCTTCATGGGAAGGGAGTTTTCCCTCCTGACTTCCAAGTGGAAATTCTAACTCCTTTTAGGACAGGGGGAAGTGATATGATGTATATAGGTACCAGTGGTCCCCAAGCACCACCATTGGTGTCCACCAAGCTCCGTCTCGCCTTTGATTTAATAATGAAGAAAATTATTCTTGTAAAAATACTTGATAGGAAACTGCATACTACAAAACACAGCACAGGCCTGTAGCTTCTTAATTGTTTGCAGGAATGCTTTTGCAGTCATGGAAAGCATCCTGGGAGTATACAGATTTATTTATTTGTACACTGCCCAGAGTCCCTCTGTGAGGGAGATGGACAATTTCAAAATTTGATAAATAAAAATAAATAAAAACACAACTGATTTATTTCTGAATGTACCCATCACAGCTGCCATTTTACATACTTACACAACAGCCATTCTTTGAATAGAACCCTATACATGCTTTCCAAATTTCAAATGTGCTCTTAACATGAGATGTTGTCTCTCCCTCTTTTTAAAATGATTTGGGGGTCGTTTTTTTGACATCTAGATCACATATTAAGGAAATAGCACCGCATTTTGCAAGTTACAGCCCCACAGTTTGGCAATAAGTCCATTTAAGCATGTCCATACTCATATCAAACCATGATCTGTCCATAGCTTATAAACCTGCTGCCGGAAAGCTACAAAGCTATCTTCTTCTTTTGAATGATATGTGACTTGTGCTCAACGTAGGAATGACACAAAACATATACATGTGTTTAAATAAAGAGTAGTATGGGGGAAATGGATGTAGTGTCTTGTTTTAGGCTAATTTTTTTTTATTAAAACTGTTGCTACCAGATGTATTCAAGCATGCGACCACAGATACAGAGGTTAGGGAAAATCTGGGCATCAAAAATGGAGAAAAATGGGTTTGGAAATAGTAATTCCTAGAGGCTTCAATTTCTGTTTAAAACGTGCAATTGTTTTAGTGAGCTGATATAACGACTAAAAAAACTAAAGAACAGTATGAAACCCAAATATGTCTGAATTATTATTGTATCAGATTAAAGCGATCCTCCCTTAGCTCATGAGGCACATTATAGTAGAGAAATGGCAGATAAAGATAAATAGCTGATGTACTGGAACTTATTGGAAAATTATCAAGGGAATTTAAAATCAAATCAAGGGAACAATTAATAGTAGAAGGATGTAGCTGTCAATAGTTTTTCCATTTACGTTATTTGAAAGATTTAAAATGGATAAGCAACTTAGGGTAGAGCGATGTAAGTTAGAATTTGAAATACAGTTGTGTACTAATGATAAACATATAATTGCTAAAATGTACAAACTTGCTGAAATTTGAAACAGAGGTAGAACAGTATAGAACGTAGAATAAAGTGAGCAAAGAATTTTTGTTATATATACAGATGGATCAGTGGAAAATATGTGGTAAGGGCTGACATTTACATTGTGCTATATGGTCTCTAAGAGAAGTTTTGTAAAATGATGTATTATTGGTGCATGATGCCACAGAAATTATCAAGAAAGCATAAACACACTTCAAATGTATACACATATTATTATGTTTGGTGGACATGTAAAAAAGCTAAAAGGATTCAAATTCATACTTTGATAACAAAGGTTTTTAAAGATCAACATTTGATTGAAGTTGGAACTTCTCCTTTTAGGACTAATGGATAAACACTTTCAAAAGCCATGGAAGATTATTTCAAGAATTGATTATTGCAGCAAGATTGCTGTATGTACAGAGATTCCCACTGTGCAGGAATTATTGGTGAAGTTGACAGATTTTGCTGAAAAGGATAAATTTACTTTTTTGATTAGAGGAAAGTTACTACAGTATCTATATTTTTAATGACTGGAAGCCTCTTGTGGACTTACAGCATAAAAATGAAAAAAATGAACTTCCAATTTATGGCTTTGATGATTGCACAGGATAGATTATAGAAAGAAGAATAATGTGATGTACGAGAGTGGTTAAAATATATTTGTACTTATAACTGGTGTGAAGAATATTGGAAACCATTTCTTTAGATATTTTTTCTTTCTTTACGATTTTTCTTCAACTTTTTTTCTTTTCTGGCATTTTTGCTTTCTTTGCTTTTTTCCTTTTTATTTTTTCTTCCTTTATTTTGTTTGTATTAATTTTTAACTTTACATTTTGTTTGAAGTTTTATTAACCATTATATGCAAAGAAAAGATTAAAGGGATCCCCAAATCGTGTCCAAAGGGAATCTTATTTAAATGTAAAGGTTATAAGACAAGTAGAATTAATGTTTGATTTAGTTCACAGTGGACCAAGCATATACCATAACTGAATGAGCATACGTGCTCTCATTTGATGGGTGAAAGGTAACTGATTTGAACTAGGAGCTAGCAGGGGGTAAGAAATGTCTCTCAGAAAGAGGAGAAGCTGAAAGCTTTTGAGGGAAATCTATTACACAGAGGTGGTAATGTGCAGAGCTTGCAAATCAGAGGGAAGGCCAGCTTGCCTAAACACAGCTCCATGGAAAAGAGGTGAAACTGAGCATTTATTTATAGACTCTTAAAGTTTCCTGACACTGGGGCCACTTTGGGTCTTGGTTTCCAGCAATGTCTGCTTTCTTGGCACTTTTTAAAACAGCAGCTAAAAATTTCTTCTTGAACTACCATTGGAGAACACCAGAAAGGATTTGCTGGATCAGGCCAAAGCTTGTTTACTGTTTTATTCATAAGACATGGTCACCTACTTCAATGCATGATTCAGGCAGTTAACAGCAATTTAAAACAGAAGCAGTAATGCAATGTAAAATACAACAACCAATACAATTATATGACTGCTATTATCACATGTGGACTGTCATTTAAACCAAAATCACCAAACTGCCTGGCCCAAAGCCTTGGGGGAAGCCAAGACTTTAAAACATTACAGAAGGCCAACAGGAAAGAGGCTGTCTGGATCCTGGAGAAATGTTTGTCCAAATGCCTTCTCTGTTGGTCTGCTTCATAGAAGGACCCAGAGAATGACCGTTCTCAGATTTGGTGGGCTAGGCAGAAACAGTTGGAACCAAAATCTGAAAGCCAAGCAAATTCATATGCTTGAATATGTTGAGCAACAGAACAGGATTATAACCCTGATCCAGTCTGGCTGTCTTGCATCTACATTTATCGAAACTTCTGAGCTAGGGACCATGACAATGACAATCTCAGTTTCACCTGCCTATGCTTATATTCCAGCTTGCATGTGTTGACACGTGATTGTTCTCACTTGCCAGTAATGAGAAGGATTGATCAGCAAGGGTGCAATAAGATCTACAATGCAGAGCTGAAATCAGAATTTCCTAGTGCAATGGGACACCAAATAATTAGAAAGCAATGGATGATGTGGTAATAGCAGTCATAATGGCTCCTGCTGCATTTGTTATGTCTTCTAATTAAAAAAAAACACTTGATAGAAAGGTATTTCTCTGCTAGATAGGTAAATAGTAACAGATGCTTGCTCATTCATTCATTATTCACTGAAAATATATTAGCATTCTCTATTTCCAAGCTAGCAATAGATAACTAATGTGTGCTAGCTGTACTAGCACACATGGCTGTCTAAAACCATATACAGACAGCTGCAGTTTGTAGCCACACCATAGCTTATTGGATGCCAGGCAGGTTTCAAGGCACACTCTACTCTTACTACCACTTCCCATCCCCTAAGAAGAGTGCCAGCCCTGCCTCCATCCTTTGATTCCCTGATAAAGAAGATCCTTTTCCCCTTCAGCAAATGCTAAGCCATGTGAAGAGGAATGGGCTTGCTCCATCAGACACAGGCTCCAGATAACAACGCTCCAATTCAACAAGATCAATCTCCCTCATCACCCCCAAGCCTTCAGCAAGACTTTAAATCCATTGGCTTTGCATAATTAGATTTTTCTCAATTACCAGATTATGATAATTACTAGCTCATTTGAAACAGCTAGCACATAATCCAGTATCATTGCACTTGGAGGAGAGCCAGGTGCCATGTCATTAGAATGGCTAGAGGGCTAGTGTTACAAGACGAACAGGAGAGCTCCACCTGAAGATCTTGCACTATCAGTGCTTTCTTAGATCTGGCATTTTGCTTTGAAGAAGCAAAGCTTCTTAGCTTCTATGCAGAGCTACACTGCATAGCTCTTCTGATCCTGCAGGTGAGTACAACACAGATGTTTCCAATAGTTAAAAATCCATAACAGGAGCTACAACAGAGGCAGCAATTTGGATATACTGAGTATACTGAAAGCTACTATACCGGAGTCAAATTCCCTGTGTGTCTAAACATGCTTGGCCAATAAAGTATCTGAATCTGAATCCTACTTACTCTCTTACATCAAAGTGTCCTTTATAGTTTTGTCTGCATACTCAAGGACAATCTGCCCATTGCTGCAGTGTTCTCCTCTTTGAATCAAGAGACAATTAGTGGGGCAGCTTTGCAATGATAAGGACCTTTTGGAAGTCATCTCCACTTATAACCTTGAATATATGTTGCACCCAAATTTAGTGCTTTCTTTTATTTAATGTGTTGATTGGAATACATGCAACTGGGAAAATTTGACAAAATGAATACTTCTGGGCTTGGGCTGGCTCCAAGAAACAAGCAGTGAAGGCAAGTTGCTATTGATTTGATTCTGGTCAGTTCTACTAAGCATAGTTTGCATCCTACCACCATGTGTTGCTGTAAAACTCATCTCCCTAAGAGTGAAGTTACCAGCGGTGTTAGATTCTATCAATGAGGCACCTACCTAAGTCATGGAATGCATGATGTGTGCTCCAACTCAGTTTCTTTATGCTATTTTTTCTCAAAATGTTTTTCTCTGGACTAGTTGTTCTTGGATAGGGGACCACATTTTGAAAAGCATCATTAGAATGCCAGAGTGAGGGTGATACTGACATCCAAAACAGTCAAGATGGTAGTTGCAAACATGTGATCAAAGCCACACCTCTTATTTGAATGCATAGTATGAAGAATGCCCTTTAAAAGGGATAAGGCCCTAATCTCATGGTCATGGCTGCTATCTTTTTATTGTTGTTGCTGCTTTTTTTTCTTTTTTAAAATCAATACTTTATTTGTTTAAAATATGTAAAGGACAGAATAAATAACTACATAAGGAAAAATAGAAAGTGAAAAGTCATGGTGGATGAAGAATAAAATATCATTAATAAACAAAGGATTGAATTACATTTCAAATTTTAAAAAATGTCTTCAGGTGAATCAAACCTTCCATGTGCTGCTGAATAGAATGTAAAAGAAACTGCAATAATATTAATTTTACATGCACATCATACAACAATAAGCAGGGAAAGCCAAGTGAGGAGCCAGGTAGTATTGTGAAACTGACTAACGGATTATGAAATTGATTTGACTGAATTATTTTCATAAAATTGGTTTATGGAATTGATTTGAGAAGGGGAAACACACCAAGAGATATGAAATGAAAGACAAATGAGAGCCAGTTTAACGTAGGGATTAAGATGCTGGCCTAGAAACCAGGAGATGGTGACTTCTAGTCTTCCCTTAGGCATGAAAGCCAACTGGGTGACTTTGGGACAGTCACTCTCTCTCAGTCCAACCCACTTACAGGGCTGTTGTTGTGGGGAAAATAAGAGGCAGGAACATAAGTTGCTGTTGTTGTTTTGCTGCCCTGAGTTTTATATAAAAAGCTGCAATAATAGTAATTGTAAAAATGCCTGATTCCTTTTTCAGAAAACAAAAGAACAAAAAATGACTGATTTTAAAACAAAACTGCTATCAAATATGCAGGAATTAAGTAAGAATTGTTCTAATCCATTCATTTTGCAGATAGGATGTTGGACCAAAAAACTCCCCACACTACAGAAATACTCTGAGATTGCAACTGCAGAATGATTGATTATCAATTAAAGGTAGCCCTTCTAGCAGCTACTGTATTGCTGTCTCATAGCCCTAGATAGGTAGCAGCACTTAGCCAGCCTTGGATGTTTTTAAACAAACAAACAAACAGATAAATAAAATTTGCAGGGCCATACCTGGTTAGTACTTAGATGGAAGAATATTATAGCAGAAAATCCCTGGAGGAGACTGAGAAATTAAGAAAAAAATCCTGGAAAAAGTGATAACAAATGACATCCATATTATCACCATCAGATCAAATCTTCATTTTGGTCAAAGACTAGCATAAAGAAGGTAGAGTACAGTCAATTCAGAAGCATAAAAATGCAACACAGTCTAAAAAATAATTATTATAACAAATTAAAAAACACAAAACAGAAGTATATATAAAAACAAATGTCTAAAAGGCATCTAAAAGGAAAGGTAGGAGCATTATGTAGGCATAGGGGAGCCTAGTATGTGGCAGATTATCGCAATTTCTTTTACATTCTCTTCAGTACTGAGCATTCTAAAATGATGAACTAGATGCTCATTTAGACTGGTTTATATTCTGACCATATTTTTGAATGCATCTATGAAATCAGCCAGAGCTGAGCTCACATTTAAGGAGTTTTATTTACTTTTCCCAAAATTATAAGATACATGCTTTTCAGGCAGAGTAAATAGGGAAGATATGCCAACTGGAAGATGGCAAATAGTTGCTTCTAGAAAGTATGTTCTGGCATCCACATGCACCTAGAACAGTGCTTCTCAACCTTTGCAGCTTTAAGAATATGGACCAAAGTCCCAGAATTCCCCAGCCAGCTTGCTAGAATCCACATATTTTAAAATTGCCAAGGGTGAGAAACACTACCTAGAACATATACGGTTGAATGTATACACAGAAACATTGTGGATGTGATTTCTCAATGCTAGCTGGAGAGGATAGCAAAAGCAGGAAAAAAAGTAAAAGAATAAAGTAGAGAATTGATCTGTAGTTCAGCTTAAGTCTTGTTAAAAAAAGTCAGAACAAATTCCAGAATTCACCATTAACACTTCTTTCTTAAAATAGCTAAAAGTGTGATATGAGTCTTTTGCTTAAAATGCAGTCAGTAAGGAATAATTAAGTTCATCATGTACCATTTTCCAAAGGTGGAAGAAGGAACATGTATCATACAGATGTTATTAGACATATTTGTGCATATTTTAAAGCATGTGCATATTTTACTCAGAAGTAACTTTATATTCAATCATTCAGTGACACTCCCTGAATTAGTGGGCTTAGGGTTGCAGCTTTAAAGGGAATACAGTGGACCCTTGGATTGCGAGCATAATTTGTTCCAGAAGAGTGCTTTTAATCCAAAATGCTCATACCAAAACAAATTTTCCCATAGGAAACAATGTAAAGTCAGATGATCTTGTTCCACGCACCCAAAAATATTCATTAAAAATCATTTTCAATGGTACTTTATGTAGAAATGATTGTCCCTAATATCTGAAACAAATAACAATGATTAATTCAAAATTTAAAGTAAAAATAAAACAAATTAGCCAGCACTTTAACTTTTGCTAGAAGATTTTGAAGCAGAGGTTCCAAGGGTCGAGCTAAGCCAGGAAGAGAATAACGACTGTGGTTTAATTTGGGTGATGGTTCTTGATTGTCCCTTGGTTTATGAAAGAGGATTTCCACCTAGCCTTGAGTTCTTTCTCTCTTGTTTCTGTACAGTTCTTAGGAGGTTCATCTGGCCTTTCTTAGGAGCTGCTTTGAGTGTTAATCTTATCACTACAGATAAGATTATATAGAATCTGCTCTGAGGCAGATTCTGGCAATCAGCTGCTGCTCAGCTGGCTGCTATCTGGGTGGCCCCTGTTGTATCAGGAGGATCCACTGCCGCCGCTGCTCGAGGTGAAAGGGCCTTTTTCCTTTTCCCTCAGTAATATCTTTCTGGGGGTCTTTCCTGGGGGTCTTGGAAATATTTATCATAACCTGCCTCCATGCTATGAGAGGAGGGAAGATACGGGCAGGAGGGGAATGGGCTGGATGGTGCCATGCGAGGAGGGCTGTGTGTGTGTGTGTCAGGGAAGACAGAGGGCCACTCTTTCTACGCTTTGAAAAGAGTCCTGGCTGATGTGAGGGAGATGAGAGGGAGGAGAGGAGAGGGAGGGTTATTGCTTAGAAGGAGAATCTGGAATCTGAATCTCGGGAGTTCTTTCTCTTGAATGACTTTCACTTAATTTATGCTTTTTATACAGCAAGAGAGAAGAACCATCAGCTCAGTTGTGAGATTTCTCATGCAAGCTCATCGTGTGAAGCTCATCTTGCAAGTTTTCACTTATTAACCAAATTAAGTTTTATTAAAAAATTTTGCTTGTCTTGTGGAACACTCATGAACTGAGGTGCTCGCAATCCGAGGTTCCACTGTAAAAGAAAGCTAGCTTGGGGTAGTGGTTAAAAACATGGGACTATAAAATAGAACATGAATTTGGGTCCTCCCTTAGGCATGAAGTCAGCTGGGTGACTTTGGGCCAGTCATTTTTTCTTGGCCCTGGGAAGGAGGTCAAGGCAAGTCACTCTGTAATCTTGTCAAGAAAAGTGCAGGTACTTGTCCAGGCAGTCACCAAGAATCAATAATGACTCAGAGAGAGATAGAAAGATGGAAAGAGAAATGACAGAGGCTTTATGACATCATAACATGTCATAAAATGAAACCAGTTATCAAGCAAAGTGATAAATTCCCTTCAAAGATGACTTCAAGCAGAAACTGGGTAGATATTGGTCAGAAATATTTTAGTTTAGATTTTGCGAGCAGGAGTTGAATGAAATGGCCTATATCCCCTTTTCCAAACCCCTGATTTTGGGGATTTTTTTCTCCCACTCTCATAATCCTGAAACATGTGGTCATCTCCTGAAGCTGACTGGCAGCTGATTCACAGTTGATAAAAAAGTGTAATTATAATCACAACTATAGCTTCAAGAAAGAATTTCACAGAATCAAATTGAATCAATATCTTTCAAATGAAAGAACTGAATGACCTGGGATCATCCGGTAATGAGGCACCCACGAGCGTCAGGCAGGCTTCAGGGTTATATGACTGAAAACTGGAACCTGCAGCCAAATGCAGGTTTTAGCAGGTGAAGATAGGGAAAATTACTTCCAACGCCTCTGGGAACACCTCTGTCAAAATTCTGAAGTTTGCAGATGACGCTACAGTCATTGGACTCATTAGAGATGGGGATGAGTCTAGGTACAGATGGGAAGTGGAACAGCTGGCCTTGTGATGCAGTTGAAACAACTTATTGCTGAATACACTCAAAACTGTGGAGATGACAGTGGATTTTAGGAAAAGTCCTCTTATTTCACCCCCTCTTATCATACTCAGCAACACAGTATCAGCAGTACAGTCCTTCACATTACAGGACTCTATCATCTCCCAAGACTCGAAATGGACGGCTAACTTTAGCACCGTTATTAAGAAGGCACCTCAAAGGATGTACTTCCTGCACCAGCTCAAGACATTCAACCTGCCTCAAGAGCTGCTGATATACTTCCACAGAGGAATCACTGAGGCTGTCCTTTGTACATCCGTAACTGTCTGGTTCAGTGCAATAACCATGCAGGACAGGTACAGACTCCAAAGAACAGTCAGGACTGCAGAAAGAATAATTGCAGCTAGCCTGCCCTCCATCATATTGTGGAGAAGATACTGTACTTTTAGAAACATTAGGTTTCTTGTTTTTCATTATTTCCATCATTAGATATAATAACCATATATAATTATGTCTCAGCTTCTTTTTTAGGATACAACCAGAAAATATAGAAAATTTGTGTGCAGTATTCAAAAACAAGGAAAAGCAGAAAAAAACAGCTTCCATAGGCTAAAGTGGCAAGTATTTAATACTGAGTTTTATGAAGAAGCCATTTTGTTCTAAAAACTGTGTTTGTTTAAATTTTGTGTACATATTTCCTGTATTTGCTCAATGAATCTTAATACAGAGACTGAAAAGTAATTATGCATGATCATTAAAACTTCTGAAACAAAGCAGGTGATGGTCTAAGACCATCACTGTATCTGTAGATCCCACACACCCTGAACATAAATTGTTTGAACCTCTTCCCTCTGGATGGCCCTTTAGGATATTGCAC
>JANHZU010000001.1:128204-141377 GCA_032468055.1 Acrochordus granulatus
GAAGATAAGAGAGTTCTACCTCACACCAAGAACATTACCCAAGCTTCTTTATGAGGGAAAAGGACAAATGTGTTTGTCCTGGCTGCTCTCTCAATCACTTTAGGCAGCAAAATATGGTTGTCCCCCAGTTCAAGTGGATGATCATGGCTTATTCAGAAGAGAATCTCACCCTGGCCTTGGAGAATAGGACTAGATGGAAATAAGGCTGCATCCTATTTTGCATTTTTATTCAATAAATCATACATCAAGACAAAAAAACCTCTAGGATTCCCCTTTTGTCACTTCGGTATTTAATAGTTGGAAATAGGTTCAGCTGAAAAACTGACATCACAAGAAAGAGTTTTGAAAAATCCTGTATATAAGGATAAATCTATTCAAGACTGGTCATATTTATTATCTTTTTCTTAGAGAATTACATTCTTTTGTACAATGGGGAAATTTAAATATTGACTCAGGATTTTAAAAATACTTGTATTTCTCTTTATGATCATGGATTTGTGTATGAATACATGTGAATGAGTGCACAAAACTTTGAAGGGCTGCTTTGCTTCAAGAAAGAGGTTTGTTGTGAAGCACTGAAACCTGAAGCTGATTATGAACCCGTGCAACCTCTTAACTTCTAAATAGGAACAATGCTTTTTTAAAAAAAATATTTTAGGGAATGAACTGCATACCAAGAATCCCAGAAGGCATATCGATCACCTTGTTGGAGGAAAACACATTTGCCCATTCAGGTTGAATGCTCTCCCAAACACCTTTCCCTTCCCTTCTCTCTTCTTCCCATCTGTTGGATCTTCTTTCTTGTATTTAATTCTTCAGAATTCCCTACTGTATTTGCTTTTCAATAAAATGTTGGTTAACCTGGCATAATAGTGTTTGGGAACATACCCAAATTCTAGTTTTAGGATTCCTTGCCAAGCATTATCTGATAAAAGAAAAAGAAGCTGTAGGAACCAGGTGAACCTTATTTGAATTTCTCTCATTTACTGGACTTCTTTGTTGTAGTTTAGGAAAAAGCGATACATCCTCCCTTCCATTCCAGAAGATGGCATTCTATGGCCAGATTTTAAACCTTCCACATAATGGCAGTGGGGTGAGATTCACCCACAGACTGATTCAAGCAATTCTGCTCTTGTGGAAAGATAAATTTGCTCCTTCTTATATATCAGGGCTCCAATACCTTTAGCCAAGGATGTAGCTTTTTCTAGCAGACACGCAGTGCTAGAATTTTCTCATCCTTGCTAGCGTTTTCCTACATAGCAAGGCAGCTTAATTATGTAGCAATATGTCATGTTATGCCATTTGGTTCCCAGTATGGAGACAATGTCAGGAGACAGACACTGACTCAGAACTGGACTGATGGTTTCTTGCAACCTAATGTCATTTTCTTGAGCTATATTTACACACACACACACACTTCTGTGTTACACATAAGTGAGAATCCAAGGAAAGGAGGAAAAAATTATTTTGCCTGCCTGGCATAATCCCCAATTCAATGCAGATTCCCCTATCAAAATCATGCATTGCTACCCTGATCCTATCCTAAATATCTACAATTCCCTTCAAATATCCCATCTCAAATCAGTAACATTTGAATTCTTAAAAATTGTTGAATATGTGATGGAGAGGGCAAATGCTC
The DNA here is from genome assembly GCA_032468055.1 of Acrochordus granulatus. NCBI lineage: Eukaryota > Metazoa > Chordata > Lepidosauria > Squamata > Acrochordidae > Acrochordus > Acrochordus granulatus. The sequence goes on from JANHZU010000001.1 coordinate 129,844, forward strand.
AGAGCTTTTTGTGATTGTGGCCAAAGTATTCAATTTTTGTTTCATCAGTCCAAAGTGTGTTATTTCAAAATGTTTCAGGTTTACCAAGATTTTCCTTTGCATACTTTAGACAATGACTGTTGTGATGAGGTTGGAGAAAAGGTTTCCTTTTGAGAACTCTCCCATGTAGATCACTGTGGTAGAAGCAATGACCTGCAGACATCTGCTCAATTGTTAGCTTTTCAGCAGGTTGTTCCTATGATTTATGAGTTCTGTTTTTGCTGATATTACCAGTTTGGGGGCGATTTTGGCACAGATTTGTCTTAGTCTTCAATCTAGTGTTTCATAGTCAATGAAGAACTGAAGCTGCAAAGATGCTGGATATTTTGGCAAGATAAGTATGTGAAGCATACCTTCAAATGAACCATGAAGTACAAAAGATGAGTGCACGCAAGAGGACCTAAGAATATTTCTGAGTTCTACAACTTCTGCAAGGAAGAGTTGGAAAAAATCCAAAAGCAAGGCTAGAATTATTCTTGCCTGGAAACACAAATTATTCAGAACTGTTGTTTCTGCCAAAGGAAATGTTATGAAGTGGTGACTGACAAAGTGTCCCAACTTCTGTACCTGCTGTATTGACTATGTTTTTTTTTTCAAATAGTCAAGTATGCATTCAAATTTACAGAAATATTAATTTTGTACAGTGGAAAAATTGTGTCAGCCTCTGTTCGCTCAGTCATTGAAATATGCACATTGATGAGAAGTGCCTGAAGTTTTGCATGTAACTATTAAGTGCATATAACTCTCTCCGTGTAACTTATGCACATTTCACAAGCTACCTCCTTCTCCCCACAGTGGAAAGAAATGGGTGAAGGAAACTTGGCAACTTTCCTTTCGTTCTGCATCTACCCTCTTTCTAGATTTTGTTTTCACACAAAGTAAAGACAAGGCTGCTGGCTTTATTTGAAGAGTATTATTGATTTTGCCCAGCTTCTTCAGAAATCCTTTTTTTTTTTCCAGGATGCTGGCAAATTGCCCATTTTGATGGACTCTGGATTGAGCCATGGACTTAACTCTCTGTAAATATGCAGGGACCAGAGTGCTGCTTTTCCCTTTATTAATGGACCTGGCCTCTAAACACAGTCGTTGAACTTATTTCCTCCTCCCCACCACCCACCCCCACACACTGTGCAGAATTTATCAACTCTGCATTTTATTATGCACTCTCCCACTGTTAAAAGATCCCCATGGAACTCCTTACAATCTGCTTTAGATTTAACTATGCTGAATAATTTATCATCTGCAAATTTTGCTACATCCTTGCTCAATCCCTTTCCCAAGTCATTAATGAATGTGTTAAAAAAGCATAGGTCCCATTATAGATCTCTGAGGCTCCCTACGGTTTATCTCTCTCCGCTGTGCAAATTGACCATTTATGCCTGCCTTCTATTTCCTATAATTCAGCCACTTGCTTTTCTGCAAAAAGATGTATCTGCTTATGCCAGAACAACTTAACCTGATGCCAGGGTCTCTGATGGGGGACTTTACAGCCTGCTTTATGAAAAGTCTAATTATACACATCTTTGCCCATGTATTTACTAACATTTTCTCAAGCTTTCAGCAAAGTCCTGATCCAAGTTCACCTTATTTCAGCTCTGCACTTTGTAAGATTTTGCACCTGCAATGAGTGTATATCATTTATAAAAATAATTGCTGTCCCCTCCAGGATTGGCCTACCCAGATAAGGTTTGGCCTGATTATCAGGAGCACCCAAGGAGTCTGGTGGACATTAATAAGCCACCTGTGATGTGGTTGGAACTTAAGAGCAAAGAAATTCTTGCTACCCCAACCCAATCCCTGGCATTTAATTTCTCCCCACCCTAAGCCTTAGGCTAAATACTTCATAATCTCCCCCACTCAGTCTCACAGTCTAGCGTTTTACAGAAGCCTGCATTTTAGGAAAGATAAAAATTTAGCAGAGCAGTAGCGGCAAAACATTTAAGTAGACCAATGAATATGGCGGGGGTGGGCATTTATTAGATGGTAGGAAAGAGGCCAGGTGGATTTGGTCAAGGTCCAAGACCAAACTCTGCAACTCAGGACCCAAAGGCTCTGTTTGGGCAATGTAAGTAGGGCAACAGTTGTATTAGTTATTTCTGCCAAAATGCCTCTTATCAGAAATAAATGGGGATGTGGTAATTTCAGATTCAATGCCTCAAGCAAGATATTAATTTTATCATTTGTTAGATGTTCAGGAGCTCAGGGCAACCTTCAGAGCACCCTCTCCTTCCCTTTCTCTTGCCAACTAGCTTCCGTAACAACTACCATGCAAGGTGGATTGGCTGGGAGTGTGATTGACTCGAATTCATGCAATTATTTCCATAACTCTGGGTGGAACTTGAAGCCGGCTCTCCCTGTTGCCTGCCCAATAACTTCACCACTACATTACACCAGCTAAAATTAGATATTTAGGTTGTTCCTTCTTATTCATTTAATTATTGTGTTGGATGACCTGTGAACAATTTTGATGATCAGAATAAATGTGGGTAAGATAAAGATTGAGTATTATGTTCATAATAGTTATTAGTGACAAGGAATCTTTTAGAAACTGATTCTGAGAAATGTTTTCAGGATGGGACTTTTGGGGAAGAATGGCAGACTGAAGACAGCACTGCATATGAAGTGGAGCCAATGACTGTAACTAAAAAGATGGATATAATGAGTAGATCTGATCTTTCGACTGTCTGGACAAAGAGAGGAGAGGATGCAAGATCATCCAAGCTGCCTTCCTGCAGTTGCTTCGCATGAGACAACTGCGCAACAGCGGTCTCTGGAGCATGGGAGAACCGGGAGCTGAGGGAATCTGTCACGCTTGCTCCAGCCACAGTCAGAGTCTTTCAAAGGACACTAAATTTGCACTTCCTTTGCAAATCACTTTCGGAAATTGCCTATTGATTGCTTTGAAGAAGTTAAACATCTTCAAAATGACAAGGATGAAACACTGAATGAGTGCTTTCAATTCATAAAATGAGAAAATGAAACTTTCTTTATAAGCTTTAAGAATTTAGAATAAACAAGAAAAAGCAAGACAAGGTTTTGGCTATAAAAAGTTTTAAACAGACTAAGGACTCAGAAGACATTGGAATATTTAATTCTTAATATTATGACTTTGAAATTAACATTAAAAGATAAATGCATTTTCATGGGAAAGAAAAAATATTTTCAGTATGAGAGAAATAACAAAATACAAGGTCAGAGACATTTTTGGGAATTGCATCTGGACCTTTAATCAGTAATGTCAGCTATGTTGTATGTTCTTAGGAACAGTTTGTTCCCAGCTGTTGCAGAAAAAGATTTCAAACAATATTTATGTGAGAACATGAACCAGAATTTGTAATTGCACATGCAAAAAAAAAGGATGATGCTTCAGAAGTTAAGGAAATAAAAATGCCAATCCCAGAGAGAAATTAGAATAATTTCTTCTTGCTAGATTTATAAAAGAGCCTTTTAAAGTTTTGAAGAAATTCGAGACAAGGATCAATAATCTAAATGGTTTAAAGAATAAAATTGTTTTACGCAAAAGAAAGGAATAAAGTTGTTTTATTGTCCAGGGTTAATATGGGGTATGTTGAGTAATTCTTTTTGGACTGACATCTGGACTAGAAAAATATATATTGGATTTGCTTACAGTTAACATGGTGTTTAGGCCTTGTTCCTTACAGTAATTTTATGTAATCTAATAGTATTTAAATTGGCTTTGCATCTAACATTTTCAATTAAAATAAGGGATGTTGTGAGCTTGTTGTCTTTAAACAAGAAATTGTTCTTTTTGTTGTTACATTTCAGTCTTTTGTTCACAATAAAACATTGGGATCATTTTTTGCCTTCTAAGTGAGGATTTGCTTATGGTTAAAATGTGAGATATGGAATTATAAGATCTACATTTATTAACTGTTACTATTTTAGGCTCTGTTTGACTTTTTGGTGACACCCAGATTGGAGAAGATGTTATTTATTGGATTTGCCTATAGTTAAGAGTTAAAATATGGAATGAAGAGAGTTTTGTGTCTGCTAATTAAGTAGAGATGAAGAAATAGTTAAATTGTTTATACTTGTCATGATGAGGGTAGGAAGTCACTTTCTTAGGGTTCCTTCTCTATTTTTTGCTTTCTTACATTTTCTTTTTTAGTTCGTATTTTTTTTACTACTATAATTAAAATCTTAATCATTAAAAATGTTTTGATGAGGCAAAAATTAAATCAGGTAAGTGTGGAATGTTGTATGTACAAATGATACAGAAACTAAAACACACACACACAACAAATTACAATCTTTGTATCATTCCGTCTCCAATTTTTTCAACCAGTATAAAACCATCTATGAAGATCCTCTTTTCTTAGAGAAAGTTTGGAGAAATTGCTACTTGCATGACATAATCTATTTAGAGGGGAGTCCAATTAAGTTAAATTATTATCACAAAAGCAGGATTTCTGTTTTAACAATTATAAAACATGAACAGAATCAGACATTGCTGATTATACTTACAATTGTTGCAACTCCTGCAAAAATAAGAACATCCTTCATCACCATCTCCCTTCTGACAACTGGCGTACAAGAAAACATTACCAGGAAGAAGACATTGATAATATGTAACTAATGCTTCAGGCATCAAACCCTTTCCAAGGATTGCTAGGCTCATTGACCAATCTCTCTATTCTGTTTCTAGCTATTATTTAAGCTCTGAGGCCTTAGCAGCAAATAGAAGTTGAACTCGACTCCATTGTGGGCTCTCAACGCAGTATAGAAATTGCATTCTTTATGACATCCCTTTCTAGGCTTCCCAGGCACAGTCCCATCCAAGCACTAACCAGACCAGATCTCACTTACCAAGAGAAGAGAGTATTTGTAGCTCAGGGCTGAACTGTGGAGTTCTTGGTGCTGAGTGTGATTTTCTGCAGTTGTTTCATTACCAAGCTAGGTAACATCATCAGTGCAATGAGATGTTACCTAGTGTGGTATCACACTCAGAAAGCACCAGACTCCACAGATCTCACTTAGCTTCAGGTCCCAAATGAGATCAGATAGAGGAGGCGAGGGAATGAAAGGTTATAGGAAGCAATTAGCTAAAGCTGCTAATTTGCCATTATCAGGTTGCCTTTGCCATTAACCAACTTCAAAAAAAAATGTTCCCAATAGCAGGAAAAAGATGAATTGTCTCTTGATAAATGAGTATCCAATGAACAGATCAAGAGCGGGATTCAAAGAAAAATCAGCAGAGACAGATCAGCCCCAAACTCTTCAAAGCTCATGTATTGATTTCAACTGTTTGGGATCTAGGATTTTATAGGAGCAAGATTTTGCAGCAAAACATCACTTTGAAAAATGCCACCCAAGAACATTTGGGATTGTTAATAGGGTCTGATTAATGTATTACAGGGACTCAAAATGCCAGTCAACATTTCATTAGATTTAACCCAGAAAGCACTGGAGGGTACAGGGTTACACTAACCTCTTCCATACACCATGACAAGAGTTAACCCAGGTGATCATTCATCTTCTCTTCTCACTGCTAGCATAGGTAAAAAGGTAAAGATTTCCCCTGCCAGTTGTGGCTGACACAAGGAGGTAGTGCTCATTTCCATTTCCCACCCAAAGAGCCAGTGTCTTCCACTTCCAAGGTTATGTGGCTGTGGTTATGTGGTTGGCATGACCAAGGCACATTTTCACATGCTTTCAAACTGCTAGGTTGGCAGGAGCTAGGCAGACAATGGGAGCTCATTCTGTTACATGGCGGCTCTTGGGTGTCGAACTCGAGCTGCCAACCTTCTGGCTGACAAGACCATCATTTTAACCGCTCACACCACCGCACACCCACAGCACCTATGATTGCTAGCGAAGAGACCACTGCAAATCCTTGCATAATCAGCTTTTCTAGGCATGTTTATTTTTACTCTCCTGCTCACCGCATGGGTGACACAGGGTAGGAAGGGAAGAGAGATAAATTGTTCCCAATTCAGACCAGTGTTTCAAATAGTAAAAAAAAATGCATTGCCTTTGCAATCTCAGGTCTTTTATGGAAAAATAAAACTGATCAGGACTTCTTTCGCCATAGAACTGAATGAGAGTGTTCAGAACCAAATGAATCTAACTACAGTGTGGAAACTTCCTGTGTTCCTCTTCTTCCTTTCCCAGAAAGCCTCTGTATGATGGTAGCTTTTGTTCCAGGCTTCACAGAAAGCTAACATACCAACACTTTCTACATTATGTTTATTATCAGTGATTCCTTACCAACATTTTTTCATTCATTTCAAAGTTTCAACTTGGCTTGCATCATGGAACATGGAACCAAATCAGTTCTTCCTTATCATAAAGGACTACAGGTAGGCCTGGCCAATTCTATAGTACTCAAGTTTAGAAGGCTGTGCCAAGAGAAAAGGGGGCACTACATGAAGAGGAAGGGGGAATTACAGGTGTTTTGGCTACATGAATGGCAGTACTTGTTCTGAAATTGCAGATGCCCCATTCTGTTTCATAGGTGGCATCAGGAATGGAGCGTGTGGGGCTGATGACATTTAATTGGAGGATGGATAAGGAGATCTGATACCCATGGAAGTCTGTGAAGATGCCTTAATCCTCTCAGCCACACACCTTTCTCTGTCAATGGCCTTTAGTGAGGTAGCTCCAAAATTCAGCCAAAAGCTTTTTTCTTGGGAAGATTCTCTGGAAGTCAAGTTAGGGAAGAGATCATTTCAACTCCTTCCAATCTAAAAAAAGAGACTCTTATTTCCATTCCTTGAAAAAGCCCAGAAGAACATTGCAGCTGATACCAAAACCATAGATTTTGGCTTACCAGGACAAAGACTGAATGAGGCTTATGAGAATTATGTCTGATGAAGTCACAAGTTATGAGGTTCTTGAACTTTCCGTCTGGATATCACCAGAGGTGAATTCATGATTCATTAAAGAATGATCTGATTCTTGAAGCTGCGGCTGAGTTCCTTGTGGGGAAGCACGATGGAGTTCAGGATGACTACTTCAGCAGGAATGGTCACATTGCAGCCTGTTTGAGAGTGAGGTAGGGGTATCCAAAAACAGATCAGCTCAGAAAGCAGGATGGGAAAGAACTGTAATTCCACAAGGGATTCCTATTACACAGGCAGGAAGATCCCAATTACCAGGGAAGGGGGAAACAGGATATAAAACCTACCCAGAATAGTGATCGATGGCGTGAGGCGGCCATCTCGAAAGAGTGTCTCGCTGTCGATCTTTGCATAGGGATCATTTGGATTGGGATCACTGGGGGTACCTTCAACACGAGCCCAGCGTCCAATTGTGCTGTCCCACCCAACAATACTGTTGAGCACACAGGTATGATCCTATGGAAAAGAGAGGGGGCATTCCATGGGGAGTCAGCCACACAATGCCCAGGGCTGCCAAAGCTTCAACTTTCCCACACATCAGGAATTGCCACAGTCATCCATAATTTCTTTCCATTTTTAAGTAACTGCAAATGGCTGAAGCCTCCCAGGAAGGCTACATCATGTAAAATTTTAGTGATCTTGCAGAAAAAAAAACACCTTCCTGACATTTGGGGTATTTTAAAATTATGTTTTCATACAATTTGGAAGGACCAGGGATGACTGGTCTTCATTTACAACCTGAGACCATGTAAAGGCAATCAGCTAAGCAGGTCTGGCTTATGTAAGAAGTGAAAGCAAAATTCTATTTGCTATGGTGAGCTGCCTCTCAATTTAGTGTCTTCCCATTATCATGGACTTCAAATCCCATTGTTCATGACCAAGCTATAAGGATTTATAGGAATCAGACAACACATTAAAAGGACCCTTCTGGGGGAAAGGTGCCCTATGTTACTGAACTGTGGACTTTTGCCAAATATCATTACACCAGAGACAGGCACTACAGAGACTGTCCTTGGAGAGCAGTGCAGGGAACAACTCTCTTGACAATTCATTTTAAAGGAAAACAGGCAAAATGGACTGATGGGGAAGAAGGAAGAAAGACACAGTTTATTCACAAATCTGCAGTTATCACATAGCTGGGAAGCAATTCAGGCTTCATCCATGCCTCCCCACCTCACCCCTGACCAGAAGAAATTCCTGCCTCAAAAAGTGACAGAAGCAGACATTTTAAGGGCTTAGGTTTACTTCCTAAGATTGTGCATCTGATGTGGAGGGCTGTAGCCCGCAGAACCTGGGCTATGACACTGCTAGCTTGGAAGAGGACCACAAAACACTCTTTGTTCTCTCAGTGCCCTCAACAAACATTTATGGCGCAGTAGTGCCACCTGCTGGCCACAGGAAAATGACAATGAATACAAAAGTTGACCAGTTAGGAAAACCTGCTAGAGATATCATTAACCCTAATGTAGCATCCCCACATAACATAAGAAATATCATTGTTACTTTGTTACATCCCCACATAACACAGTATTAATATCCCATCTTTTCTCTGAGCTTTCAGGGTACTATTGGTTGTGAGTGCTTTTCATTTTATTCTAGAACAACTACCCTAGGTTAGACCAAGAAATAGGAACTGACCTAAAGTCACCCAGCAAGTTCCATGACTGAATGAGATTTGAACCAGGGTTTCAATGACTCCAGGCCATACTTCCAATGCTCAATATTGGCTCTATGTATGGACCTATCCAACTTTGGTTAGATTCCACCAATTCCAGCCAATGTTGTCTATGGCTGGGATTGACCAAGAGTTGCATCCAATACAGGTAGTCCTCACTTAGTGACATTAATTGGGACTGAGAACTCTGTTGTTAAGTGGTGTAGTCATAAGGTGACTGTGCCAACCTACAACAGCAGTTCCAGCAGTCCCAGATAGCATTCTTAGACAAATCTCATGCAGTTGCAGCATCCCAGTCACATGATTGCCATTCGCTTCCCCATTGACTTTGTTTCTCTTCAGAAGCCTGAAGTAGAGAGGCAAAGAGCAAGCATGTGACTGTGGGATGCTGTGATGTTGTAATTGCAAGCCAGCTGACAAGCACCCAGATTATGATCACATAACTGTAGGAACGTTGACATAGCAGCAACTATGAGAATCAATCAGAAGTACCCCTCATTCAGTGCTGCTGTAATTTTGAACAGTTGCTGAATGAATGGACATTAAATGAGGACTATCTATACTATCTGGCATGTACGGCTGTGCTCAGGAGGCATTTTTGTTGAGCCACCCTCCAAGCCTTCAGTTGGAAGCATCATGGTAGCACCTCAAAGGGGAATGCTCTAGCATTTGTAGCACTATTTCACTCAACCCCTAGCATATAAGTGGAGGATGATGGATTATCTTTCCCCTATTTCTTAAACAAGATGCCTTCAGAGGAAATGAAAGTGGGGAAATGAAATTGCACTGCTTTAGAGAAGAGCTTTGTTTAATAACAGAGATGTCTTTCTTTTTTATTGTTTCACAAGTGATCCAATATCTGAAGAGCTCACAGAAGAATGCTAATAAAACACACAAATAAAATTGTTTTTAAGTATCAATGGGGCAAATCTTCTATAATTAACAAAGGTTAAGTAAGAATTAGACAAGGGGGAATGGACTTAATTTTCTATAGAAGAAATGCTGTTATTTGAACTGCAGGAAGTTTATGGGATGTCCAGCAACGTTATAGAACAATTGCATATTTATGATACTAAAAACGCAAGTCATGCAAATGCTAGGTTATGGCCCACGGGAATTTCAGAAAACACCTACCTGGAGAGATGCTCCATGCAGAATGATAGATTCACGCACTCGCACTCCAGCACCAATGGTCACCCCTTTCCCGATGGAGACATTGGGACCCAACTGCAGGGAAAAGCCAGGGGAGGGGCACCTGTGTCAGTGACCTGGCAGGCAAGGGTCCCTCCTCCTTAGCCCCTGCTCTCCTTTGCCCTCAGGAGCTAGGACAGGAGCCAGATGGAAAGGGTTCTAAAACCCAGCCCTATCCCACACATGCCAAGGCAAGAGATGATGAAGGGATTCTATTTAAGAAATCCCTCTATGTGTCAGCTGAGGTATTTCCCCCTTAAACCCTCCACCAGTGCCTGGCTAGAATTTTTAAAATCTGACCTATTATTGGAAGGGAGAAGGGAAGGTAAAGGAAAGACCAGCCATTACTCCCTGTCAGCCCTTTGAGGTAGCCCAGACAATAAATCAAAACCATGAGTACTAATAATACTATTATTGTAGGGTTACAGTAATAGAATCTTGCAAATCTGAAAGCACTACTCCCTTCATCTACCTTTCGTTTCTAGAGAAATAGGGAGGGTCCCTTCTGAGGCACTTTCTCTGCCACCATTCCTTCTGCGGCTGAGATTAATACAATCTCTTATCAGATTGTATCTAGGCTACTACTCCTATCTCCCACATTTATTCTCATAACCCATTACACCCCCTCCATCCCCTCAAAGCATCCTTCCCTTCATACTGCAATTGAACTTTGAGGAAAAAATTCATCTGTTTATGTGCATGTAAATATATGCACATGTAAATTACATATTTGAGCACAAGGGATATGGCAGGCTTATCCTATACCCCTGGCTCTGTCCTTACTCATTACTGACATGAAGTCCACAAATATACTGTGGCTCTGGGAGGAAAAAGCTTTCCTCATTCTGTTGTGTAAAATGCAGACACCACCCAGTCTGTAGACTTACCACTGCACTGGCATCCACTGAGGCTGTTGGATGAATATAGACATTCCCTGTATGGAAAAAAAGCAGCAATTACTTGGCTTTTCTCTCTCTTCTCCATGAGTCATTTCCATTCTTCTGAAGGCTTTGCTAGGGGAGGCCCGTTTTTTAAAAATAGTCAACTCACAACCGTAATGGAGCCTGCCCACTCTAGATGGAAGTTGTGATGGACATTAAGTGAACTGCCTCACTTAATGACCTTCCTATCCCTGCTCTCCTCAACGCAGCTATTAAATAGAGCATGCAGCTTCTAGCCTTCTTTTTTAGCTAGAAGCAGGAAGGAAGGAAACAAAAGGAGATCTTTGTCCCAACTTCCTTTTCCCCTACCATGTAGCACACCACAGCTTGTAGCATGCCCTGGATAGAAAGAAAGCATTGCAGAAGAAGAGCAAGCTGCTCTGTTCTTCAGGGTCCCAAGGCTGCATTGCTGGGTAGCATCCAAAAAGGATGCTCACTTCCAGGACTGGGCCACATGGCCTAGGGATGAAGCAGTTTGCTACTCTTCCACAATGCAGTCTGGAGAAGATTCAAGATCTACAGTAAAACGTAAATGAGCAATTGGAGACTGAGGTGTGTGTGGAACCTGAAGGGGTGGCAAAGCAGCCCTAGTGCCTGTGGGAACCTGGCAGGATGGAATGGGAGGGGAAAAAGGCAGGGGGATGCTGCAGTATCTCTGCAGTTGGTTCTAAGGGCAAATGACTGCGGGGGCACTGCAGTGGCCATAACTTCAAAACTGGGTCCTAAGTAGCTATGGGGGGGAAGGTCTCTCATAAGTTTGAACAATTGCTAAGTGACCAATTGTAAGTTGAGGACTGCCTGTACAATATGAGCTTCCAAATCTAATAC
>JANHZU010000001.1:160092-171220 GCA_032468055.1 Acrochordus granulatus
CACTATTGTTTCCACCACTCTTAATTTAACAAAAAAGACTAGCACAGTCTCAAAATGTATAGATGTCTTTTTTTTCTTACTTTAGGAGGCCTAGTTTTGATTTTTGTAAGGAATATTGGGAAAACTGTACTCATCAAAACTGTACTCAGCATACTTTTAATATAAACTTGTGATAAGCATCCATTTGTAAACCTTACTTTTTAAATTAGTGCTAAAATGTTTTTCCAACTATGTATTTTAAAAATATTAAAATATTACTATATTAATTTTAAAAAGAAAAATCTTTCCAAACTTTTTTGACACGTATAGTCAGTAAGAAGTACTCAGCACTAATTTTTTTTTAAAAAAAATGTCACTAGGATACCCTCCACCCCCAAGATTGCTCAGGTGAACATATTTTTTTTCTTTCCTATCCACAGCATTTATGCCATAGCCTTGGAAATACATAGAAAATAGTGAAATGAGTTTACAGGAAAACTGCAATATCCAGAATAATGTGGAAAGTCATGTAGTTCCATTTATAGTTGCAGCAGAAGAAAAGTGATTGATTTGTGATAAACCATCCATCTGGAAGTGGCTTGTTGTTTCGCTTTTCCTGTGCCAGAGGGAAAATGTGTATCATTTTAAAATACCCTTTTAAAAAATGTGTATCATTTTAAATTACCCTTTTAAAATACATTGGACAGGGTGATAAATGAACTTGGGGGATCAGAGACATGGATTTACATAACCAAGGCAAGATGGGATAGTTGCATTTATGCAGTGGAGGCTGGCCCTGGGTTCAACTTTCTCTTCTGCTCAACAGTCAACATTCTATTTCCACTATCCTACCAAATCCAAGGGTGCAACCCCTCTCTATCCCCAGTGCACCAGAGATTCTAGAGATATGAGAACTTGTGGATCCTAATGTTCAGAATGGCTTCCATCCTTTTCAGCAGGACCTGAAAGATTGATTGCTATGGATACTATACAGGCCAGGAAGGGTAGAAAAGGAAGGGCCTATATCTTCATTCTCTTGAGAGGAGGGACAGGAAGAAATGTTCTCCTGACTGATAAGTGGCTTCATCAGTGAGTTTCTGCCATAGCACAGATACAGTCAGCCACCATCACCACAGCAAGGCTAACAAGTAAAGGCCTGGGATGAACATAGAGGCCATTCCATTTTCTTCCTCTACAATAAAACTGACCCACAATTTTGTACATCCTGAGAAGATGAACTGCAAAAGGAAAAACTGCATAAAAGTGGAAGCTCTCTGCCTATTTGACCATGTGTCCTGAGGTCCCATGATGGATTTGGCGAAAGAGCACCAAGGAAAGAGTCTTGTATCAATTTAAATATTTTAAGGAGGTGGAAGTTATGCAGAAAGCATGTGCTTGATTCATGAAAGTGGGTAGGGAGACAAAGTGCCTGTTTTCTGCATGAGTTCTGAAGGAAAATAAAGGATTATACTTTCAGAAAAGCATGTGCAAAATGCAAGGAGACATCGGGAAAGAATATATATATATATGACGAGGTTGTGAAAGTTTGAAGATGAAAGATCTGCTAATGGGTGTCTTACATCGATGTTTCTCAATCTTGGCAACTTTAAGGTGTGTGGACCTCAGCTCCCAGAATTCCCCAGCCAGTTTACATGGGTTTGTGTAAAATCTTATGATCATAAAGTTGGAAGAGGCCATTGAAGTCTTTGAATCCAACCCTGCTCAATTCAGAAATACACATTAAAGTTTCTCTAACAGATGTAGGCTTAACGCATGCCCTGCAAACTCCTGTCTTGGGAAACAGAAACACCCATGATGATGATGACACATCATTCCATGACTGCATTGTGTGTCAGTAACACAGGTGGCAGGAAAAGTTTTCCCTTCCTGTTGTGCCTTTACACAAACCTAATCTAGCAGGGCTGATTTATCTTTTTTTCCCCCAGTTCAGGTTATTTTCTAAAATGAAACAAAATTCCCCACTCCTCGTGGCTATACACCAGGGAACAGAGATCATCCATTAGGCACAATGCAGAAGGATCCATCTGAATTTTCCAAGGCATATTCTTCTGATGAGGAGAGGTCTCAGCTTTTGCCTCTTCAGAGCCCCTTTCAGATTTCCCATTGCCCCATTCTGAACCCAATGTCACAGTAGCAAGTCTTGTGGTTTTCTGTCACCAGGCACTATTTCATTCTCTCTAAAACAGCTTGCCCCGCTGCAAGGATTGTGGGAGAAGGGGAAGATCAGCAGCCAGTGCTGATGACTCTTTCTCATCCATGAGGTATATCAACCAGTCCCACCCTGGCTGGGAGGACAGGTACTTGGCCCATTACGCCCCCTGCTGGAATGTTTTCTGGCTCCTCCGGCAGGGCAGGCGACTAGGGCACATGGCTGCTAGTGCCATGGTAGGAGCGCAATAAGACCTTGTGCTTGGTAGCCACTTCATTGCGCCGACGCTGGTGCTCCACCAAGAACTCTTTCAGGCGACTCGTAGTGAAAGTGAGCGTCTGACGCCGCAACTTCATGAGATAAGCATCCTGGAGCCATGGATTGGCAAAGCAGTCCTTGAGAGTTGGACGGCTCCTGTAAGAGATCGATTATTAGGAGGATCTTTCCAGAGCCCTTGTTATACTCAAGATGCAAATAAAATCCTAGATTGAAAATCATGATGAAGGAGGATACATAGGAAACCACTTTACACTAATACAGACTACTGGGTCTTCATCTAGCTCTGTGTTATTTACAACAATTGCTGCTGCAGCTCTCCAAAATTTCAAAGAATAATTTTTCTCAGTCCTACCGCAGACTGTACTTGAGACCTTGTTTGTACAAATTATGGGCTCTGATATTGAACCCAAACATGATACATCCAGAATTTGCAGCAGAAATAAGGCAGAACTAAGGTAATTCCAACATCTTGCTCCTCTAAAGCCATATTAGTCCCATTCAGAAAATACATTCCAGAAATATACATGTGATGGATTTTATTTGCAGGAAAGGATATGAAGAATTATACTATCAATCACATTGAGTGACTGTTTTAACATCTGCCATGTGGAATAACATCCCCTCCATGACTGAAATGTCTTTGACCCTACTGGTCTTGTGTAAGATCAGGTTTTCCCTTAAGCATTTGGGCTGGAAACCCTGTTGATTGGTTTGTCTGCTGTTTGTCTCTTTGCTATTTATTTGTAAGATGGAATAATTTATTTAGACCTCTAGCACATGATAGATTAGTTGTTGCTATAGTTTCTTTCTTTTTTAAAAAAATACATTGGATTCTTTACTGGATTTCTGGTATTAATTCATTCTCAGCTGCCTGGGGTCAGAGTAGCCAGATGGTCAGCTATATACAGTATATTGTTTAAATTAAGTAAACAAATAAACACATGTTTGCTTCTTCTTTTAAGATCACAGTCCTCCAAGCAAAGGGCTTGTGATTATCTTAAAGCTTTTTTATATGTTTATAACTTTCAAATGATGATGCTTTTAGTAGTATCTCAAGATCTCAATCAAGATAAGCTTCAGATGCTGCTCAACTACGCTGACAAAATCAGTGCTGCTCTCAGGTTTTGTTATTTTTCTTTCCCTACAATTGACTCACCATGGATGGGCAGAGAGGACCTTGCGGATGAAGAGTGCTGCACTCTGGGAGACATTAGGATAGAGTTTGAAGGCATCATAACGCCCTGAAAGGATCCTGCTCTCTATCTCCAAGGTATCTGCTTCAAAGAATGGTGAGCGACCACTGAGCCTGATTTTTTTGACAATTGAGAAAAGAAGAAATGGACAACATAAATGAACTGCTTGTTTATGGACTAACATTTCTGTAAGCATTTGGGCTGGAAACCCTGTTGGTTAGCTCCAAAATGAGGTAAATCTGTTTGAGCATTGTTAATAGAGGTTTATATAGGGAGGTGGTACCTTCAAAGTTTTACAGAGCATGTTATCGCACAGGTCAGGAGGATATCAAGGAAATGGGGCTATTGGTTCCAATTTGATGTACTCTTAATGCAGGGAATTAATCAGAGAAACGTCTTCAATTCTACTTGACACACTCAATTTCCTGCCATCATCCATCTCATCCATACTTACATGATATATGTGACCACTCCTATGCCCCAGATGTCAGCTGCTGAGCCAATGGGATCCCCCTTCACCATTTCTGGAGCTGCAAGACAAGTCAGAACCACATGCAATGCCAAATTCCATATTATGCCCAGAAGGGCTTTCACTTAATATTCTGAATAAACTCACCAACTTAATTGGATCACATCTCAGTGCTTTCATAATGCATCTCAAGTGACAAACAAAGCTGTATATAATAAGCAGCTTTGCATTTGAAGTTGCAAATGCAAAGAGATGGGCTAAATATGTGCAAGAGAAGGAAGCTGGCTATGTCATATTGCCTTAATACAACAGGAGGGAAGATATGAGTCTCATGGAAATCTTAAAGCCAATCCATGATATCGAATGGGAGAGAGGAACAGAATTCAGAGCAAAAATATTTGGTCAAACCAATCAGAGACAGAGTAAAAAATAACAATGGATTATAACTGACTAAAATGTGATCACAAAAGGGCTGGTACAGCTACAGCTAGTTTGCCCAAGTATTTAATCAATCTTCAGAGAAGTATCATCCCACTTATTATTTTATTAGATGTATATCCTGCCTTTTGTACAGGAGCTCCAGCTGGTGTACATAGTGTTCCCTCGTGATTCACTTCACAACAGCAAACCTGTGTGGTAGATTGGGCTGAGAGAGAGCAATGGCCCAAAGTCATTCAGTGAGCCACCATGGATGAGACTGGACTAGAATTTGAATCTCCCTAATCCTAGTCCAGCACTTAACCATTACACTACACTGGCTCTCCATTGTTCATTATGAGCAACGTAAGATGTTTGTCTGAGTTGTGGACTTCCATGCATTATGATTTCTAGCTTTAGAAAAACACCTAAAACCTTAGCAGGAAGATGTTTGATTGTCAGCCCAAGCAAAGTTCTTCCCTTATCTCCCAGTATCGGCCATGCAGAAGAATAGCATTTTCATCTACATCCTGGACGTTCTGGGAGAAAGCTAGAGTCTCACCAGATACCCTGTAGCTAAGTTTTGTAGTTCTTTTCTGTTCTGCTTTCAGTCTCCTGAGCAATTATCAGCAACTTCATTCTATTACCTACATTTCTAGACCAACCTATGTATCTCAACGGTTTATTTCACATCACACCTCTTCCACAAGTAATTTCCTTCCCTGATAATTAATTCCCTCTTAATTTTATATATTAAATGCACACACTCACCCATGTATTCTAGAGTGCCAACACGATGCCCCAACTGTCTCAACACCACTGGATTGTAAGTCTGAGCACTACCAAAGTCAATAATTTTTATTAAGTTTGTGGGGGAAACAATGATGTTCTCAGGTTTCAGGTCAAGGTGAATGATATGCCGTCCATGAAGATATTCTAGAGCTTGAAGGATCTGTGTTACATACCCTACCACATCATCCTCTGAGTATCGGAACCTGTAGGCACAGAAATGAAATTAAGGCAATAAAGAGGAATACAGAAAGCAATTCCAGTTGTATGCCCTGGTATAATTATACCATTCTGCCTGTTGAAAATAATTAGCCTAAATAAACACCATTGGAGACTTTCTGTAATGATCACCCATTTCACATCCTTCAAGTATATTGAAACTACAGCTCCTAGAATTCTCAATCTGCAACTGCAAACACCTTTGGTTGGATAAATTTTCCCTAATGTTGTTCAATCATGGTCATCATATTATAATTGCTCATCATATTTTAAGATAAATGTGATGCTCTTTCTTGTCTTCCTCAAGTGGGAAGCTTCCTCATTGTTCAAATTATGACTCTACTAGAATTCTGCTTGAACATCAGTTTATGTTATATATGTTTACATATTTGGATCAAGCAGAGATTTCCATTTTGTCCTGCAATTCAGTGGCTGACAGGTACAGTATAAGCATTCCCTTGCCCTGAATAAGTGATCATCTCTGTTATTAATAACCCTGCCACTTAAATCTGGTTCAGGTGCAAATAACCAACATGTTGTAACCATATTCTTTCAAAACTCTTTAACTTAGCCTGGTATTTCTTTATGGAATTCTATGCTTGCTGTTGAAATCCTGTAGATTCCTGCTTGCCTCTCTTGGACACAAAGCTCTGCTAACAACTTGAAGTCTTATTTTCAGCATTTGCCCCAGCAAACCTGTCAACAAGGTGGAAGAGGATCTCCTTCCCAGTGCAATATTCAGCTATTAGCACCAAATAGCGGGGAGTGATGTAGGCTTCATGGAGGGTCATGATGCGCTCATGATGCAGGCCCTTAAGGATATCATATTCTTGCAGCACATGTTGCTTGCCTTCTGCCTCATAGGGTACAATTTTGGCCATAAAACGCTTGCCTGTGGCATTCTCCTTACATTCCCGAATCACTCCAAAACGACCCCTGCACAAGCACATATAACATACATTCAGTGCATGGCTGAATGCTGTTTAGTGAAAGCTAAGACTACTTCCACATTCAAAATCCATACTTCAAGAGTCCTTTAAAACTTGGTAAATCGTACTTGACTAGCTTCGTTTATAACAGATACTACAACTTGCTACAGAAACAAGGAGGGTGGAGCATGCATCCTATTAGCCACACTTCTTTCTGATGTCCTGGAGGAGGTGGAGATAAAATAATTATGTACTGGACATTATAAAGGATTATATTAAATAGAAAACAGGAAATGTAAATTGATTTTTTGGTCTCTCCTACAAAAAACATGTGAAGCTGTTTTTGAGACTACTGTTCAGGGTCAAGATTGAAGACTAACGAACAATGCTTTGTCAAGAAAAGATGATTATGCAGCATATCATATGAGTGCCTTACAAATTCATTTTTGGAATACAAAACTACAGAGATGGATCAACAATGCCTACAGAGTTTGAGAGATTATCAACATATTTCCCATGGTTACTCACAAGCCCCTTGAGAGCCTGGAAGTTTTGCAATCCTATAAATCCTCCAATTAGGAAATTGGGTATATTTGGCCTTTAAAAGCCTAAATAGGGGTGTGAGAATGTTCTTTAAGTATCGGAAAGGATGTCAGAAGAAGCAGCTAAAGATTTGCTCTGCCTTCCTTAAAGTGCAGGATACAAAATCATGGTAAATTATGGAATAGTGGATTCCCACTGAATATTAATAAAATTGAGTTAAAGCAATTCAGCAGTGGACCCAATTACCCACTGAGGTGCTGAATTGTCCTTTGCTAGATTTTCTCAAGAAGCTGGATAGACATCTGTCAGATACTTGGATCTGGATTCCTGCATAAATCTTCAGTGTCACTAAGGGACTGAACGTGATGAACCAAATTGTCTCTTGACTATTCCATGAAATGGATAGAAGAGGAATTTCTTTGGAACTCAGTTCACAGTGTATCTAATATGAATATTACAAAGTGTTGGAGTGATCTGTGGGCTACAAGACTGTTCAACTCAATTAGCTCCACTATGGCAATGAAACAAAAATCTCTGTTACTATTCACAAAGGCCCAGGGCAGCATACCATCTAAAATATCATACTGCAGAAATCATAGATCAGTCATGGTTTCAGGCTTAGTTCTGGGATCTCTGGTCAAGAAGTTCCAGGGGAAAAGAAAAATGTCACCTTAGGAGCCTGTTGGAGAACCCATTTACAAGGTAGACTAGTGGACTATATGGCTAAAGGTATAATTTAATATAAATTAAATTATAAAGCAGTTTTGTTGATATGAATGATTTCTTACCTTCCTTTCTCATCTAAGAAGGTGTAAGGTTTTTGAGGAACTCCTTGGCGCAATGAGGATTCATCCTTTGAAGTGAGACTGACCCGGGCACCACTACTAATATCCTTATTGGGGGTAATGTTCCGCCTTAGAAAGTGTGTGCGGGAAGGCATTTCTTCTGTGGTGGGAGTGACTGAGGGGCTGGGGACATTATCTGTTGTAGTAGGTGCTCTTAATGGGATGGAGACAAAAGAGGTGGCAACATATGGGACAGTTTTAAGGGAGATGTTTCCTGGTGAGTCCACTGTGGAAGTTGGAACTGCAGGCAAGACTGGGGAAATCTTGGAGTCAGAAGAGCCAGGAGATAGTGCTGGGGTAAGCACAACCTTGGTGGTAGTTGAGACATTATGGGTACTGAGAGAAGATGCTGTCCTGGAAGGCTTTAATGTTGATTCTGGGAAAAGAGTCTTTGTCATGGTTGGACCTTCCAAAGAGGAGGAGTCCTGGGAAGATGGAAGGTGGGATGTGATTGGGAGCTTTTCTTTTTCTGAAATCATAGATGTCTCCTCACTGGCTTGACTCACTTCAGGCACAGCAGGACCCTGTCCTAAAACTGGCTCAGGGGTCATAACTGGCTGGGGACTCTGATCAGGAAGTGTCTGAGTAGATCTGGTTGAAGCCATTTTCTCTGGAGCTATTTTATTCTTCTTGGCAGGGAGACATGAATGGGCAGTTGTGGGTTCTAAATGGGAAGAAAAATACAAAGGTAAAAGATTCTAGATTCACTTTCCTTTCAAAAGCCAGGAAGAATCCTGAGTTAACTCTTCTCCAAAACAGAATGCCAACTATGATAGGTGAAGTAAGAAGTATTCTCTGTATTAAAACCAGCTGCATTTTAATACCATCTAATGGACATACAGCCAGTTGAAGTCACGATCTAGAATGTGGAACTATATGGTAAGTACTAACCACACAAGATGGAACAGGCAGTTGGCTGCTATAAGAAATAAGCTTGATGAGATACCACCAAATACCCCTATTGGCAGCCCCTTTGCCTCCTACTTTCTCAATTGCCCACAGAAGAACTTCTCAAAAACTGTATCTCCTTGAAGATGGGAGAAAAGGATATGGGTTAAACTTAGATTAATGAATAGAAAGCAAAGGTATCATGTGAACAACAGGAAAGAAGAAAAATTTCCAGTTCAGAAAGATAGGAGCAATGCAAATTTGATTTTTAATAAGTGTTATCTTATTTGACTATAACTCTGAAGATAAGGATTGTTTTGTTATGTATACTTGTAAATAGCTCTGAAGAAATAATATAACTTAACATTATCCAACACGAGACTTTCCTTCTTCTCACCTGCACTCTCAATGAAAACTTTCCCTGAAGGGTTGCTATATGGGCCTTGTCCAGCCTTGTTGGCACAGGCAACACGGAACTTGATGGTGCTCCCAACAGGAAGATCTGCTGCATTGAAGTAGCAGTCCACAATGCCTGAGCTAATTATTTTCCAATCATGTTCTCCTGGGAGTAGATAAAATAGAGTTATATCTTTAAAAAAGCAGTCCCCAAGAATGAACTTGGCTATCATGTTTTGTGCCACTTGAAGGATCTCAATTATTTTCAACCCCATATCATTAGCTTTGCAAATCTAATGTGAATATGAGCCAGGTACATATACTGGTTGTCAATTATTGCTTCCTTGAGGCTCATTTGGAAGTGAAGAGGCTGTGCCAGGCAGAAAAGTTTTTGGTCTCAGGAACTTGCAGCATTCCAAATAGATGGATTTTATCTTTTTGGTCACTGTCCTCAGACTTGGAGTTAGTCCACTGAATTAGGGATGATGACCCATAAATCCCTTGAACCCTCCCTGACTGTCACAAATTTTAGAAGCATGGTTGCCATTCTGAAGCTGAAAACACCTAAGCTGCAATGTAATAACTAACAATTTGACTTAAACTGCAAAGAACCATGTCCTCCCAATGCAGAAAATACTTCTTCCTTCCAATATATGTGGCATAACTCTGACCATTATAAGTCCCTGTTCTTCTTACTGTGGCCCCTCAACGCCCCCATCCAAAATGGTACAACTTCCATCCATCAAAGAATTGTGCAACAGAAGAGTTATACTGAATATAAGCTGCTAGGGAAGAGAGACGAGGAAGCGTATTCTCTCTTCTTTGTGTTGTACTGTCAGCTATTTGGAAATGAGGAGAAAAATCAAAGCAGATAAGAGGGGGGAAGCAATTAGTGACAGACTTATTAAAAGAAACAGAATTCATCAAATAAAACATAAGAATGCTTCAGGTAGTCCACAAAGAGCTGAGCAGAACAGTTGCTCTTTAGAATCTCTGTAGTTGACACACTCTGCCACATCCAATAGGTGCATACCATCCATCTTGCGCTCCAGTGTGTATGTGCAGGGTGCCTGACTGTCTGCTGGCCTCCACAGCACCAGGACTGTGTTCCTGTACTTTTGTGGAATTTCTGGAGTGCCTGGTCTCCCAGGAAGACCTATTCCAAGTGGGTTTAAAAAGGAGAATGGATTGAGTGACATGACAGACCAACTATGTACGTGGCAGAGACATCAATTCAGCAAAGGGGAGGGATCTTTAGAAAACCTTTGTTTATTCTTACGTGCCACAGAAATGGTGCAGGAACTAGTGGCAGTGCCCAAGGCATTTGTAGCATTGCATTCATACAAGCCTGCATCCTTCTTGGAGACTTTGGATATGGTAAGTAGCTGACGGCCATCCTTACATGCCACAATATTAAGAACTCCCTCTGAAATCAGGGCACGTTTATCTGTAGAAAACAGGAAAATAATCCACTCAACCATACTAGCGACATCAATGACTCAGATTGTCCTTCATTAGCCTCTCCAAGTTATGCTCCATTGCTGTTGTTTCCCACATCTGATAACAATGTATTCAATTACATAAACTTGTTAAAAAGATGTTCTAAATCTTCCAGGTGGAGCTGGCCTATCACTGAGTGATTGCAGAAGTAAGTTTACAGCACATACTTAACAATCATTTCTAGATGAGGATCAGTCTTCAGTCTTCAAAGCAAGCCAAGGTAACTCTTCTTAAACTAGCTAGTTTGCATCGTGTGAACTCAGAAGACTAGGTTAATTCCCTTGTCCACCACACAGTTAGAAGCCTTGTAGTTCTACAGAATGGAGTTTTTCTTTTTTACAGTACAGTATATCTTTTGTTCAAAATCCTACATATGCACCCAAGTATACCTCCATACAGGTACATGCATCTGCACAGAGAGGTATGTGGGGGGAGAGGGGAACATGGTAGGAAGGAAGGAAGGAAGGAAGGAAGGAAGGAAGGAAGGAAGGAAGGAAGGAAGGAAGGAAGGA
>JANHZU010000001.1:178253-200540 GCA_032468055.1 Acrochordus granulatus
TTTTTCTAAATTTTGTGACATTGACAAATATTACAAAAAAAAGTATGTAAAACATTTGCAAGAATTATCCATGTGAGGCAAGATTGTCTTCAATATGCACATATTTGGGGAAATATTCATCAAACTTCATACAAGGTTTAGCAAAATCTCTTTTAAAAGATCAGTTTGGATGAATTCAATAATTTGCAAAAGAATGAAAAACTGAGAGAAAAGAAAATTTATATAATTATCCATTCCTTCCTGAGACTCTAACCAACTGATTTTATAAGACGTTCTCTTCCTTTTTAAGCACTCAGAAGTAACAGAGTTTGAGATGATTATGACAAAGCTTGCTCAAACACCTTGAGTTTTGTTCCTATTTATTATCAAATGACAATAAATATGTAAACACGTTAAGTACTGATTTTAATTTTTGTTAATAGGTGGCCAAGGAAATTGCAGTGAAAGTATCAGGTGATCAGACTTGTTTTCTTTTGGATTTTAACTCCAAATTGTTTGTGATGAATGACTGGATTTTGTTTTCACTTTATTCAGAGGATTGAGTTTTTTTCACTGTGGTACTGTGGCTTTGGAAGAAGATTGCTTTCAAACCCTGTCAACCCATATGGGGAAATGATACAACTTATAACCTCTACACACATATACCACCATGTCCCCGGCAGTAACTACTACTTACAGGCGATCATTAACCAGCACCTTGATAACAAAACCTTTGGCTTCCCTGGTCAGTCCTGTGAACATGCTCTCCTCAAAAGCCACATTGTAGTTGCGGATGTTCATGAGTGTAGTCTTGTCATTTTCACCCACAAACGGGGAGATCCCTGTGAGACTAGGAGAGGGAACAGTCAGCAAATCCTCAGTAGGTACTCAGAAGGCATTCCTGGGATAAAATCTGGGACTTCCCTATCTGTTCAATGTATACAGAAAATTATTCTAGAGGGGGGCCATGTATTGGAGTTTCAGAACTCCTCAAGTTGTAAAGTGCAACATGGGAATACTCCAAAAAGAAATGAGTGCCAGGTCAAAATAGAATAAGATTAACAAAGAAAACCCTAGTCTTGTTCATTGTACAGCTTATTCACTATTATATGGAAGGTAGAAAGGTTCTATGAGTTTTGGATTAACTCCCCAAACCTGGGACTTACCATAGATATGTCATGACTCCCACTGGCCTGTAAAGAGAATGAGAGAGAATTTCATTGCTTTGATAAACCATCTAGTGATGGCATCAATACCTGTGAGTCTAAAAAAGCTGATCAATATAAACTCAGGATCTATGAGTCCAGAGATTTGTTAACAGTTCTGAAGAAAAAGTGCCAACTCTAAATTCAAACAAGTATACTCCAGCATGGTGAGGAATACATGATCTCATTCAACAATATCACGTTTCCCAAAGTGGTTTCAGTTGACGTAAAAATGTGGTTTATGTCACCCTGGAGGAGAAATTATGGATGCTGTATAATCTGTGGCACTGAGCCAGCTTGGCATTTTCTCCCACCTCCTCCAACCCCTGGCTCTTCTTCATGCAAGCTAGCAATCTTAACAGAAGTGCAAGAACATTACCCGAAAAACATTTCTAAGATGTGATTGTTTTCCAATATTCTAAAACCTCTAGGTGATGTCTTTAAATCCCTTCTCCACATCTATATTCAGAGATGCTCACAAAGTTAAATATCACAATGTGTAATTGCCCCAATTTACCAGACATCAGTGACTTCAGACACAGGACTCTGGCTGACAATCTCAGGACCAACAAATTCAGGAGTGCCGTACTTGCAGTATTGTGGCTCATCTGGAGTCAGCTCCTGGGCATTGCCAAAGTCACAGATTCTCACCTGATCACTGCCTGGTTCAGCCAGCAGTAAGTTTTCAGGCTATGGAAAGAAACAAAATGGAAATAATTTAAACATTTTAAATAGCATTCCAGTCAAAAACAACCTTTGATTCCTATTAGTGAGTCAAAAGTTATCAGAGTTACTTTCTTTTCTAGAGGATTTCCTACAGCCATCATTGTATTATTCAATCCATGGATTTTGATAAAAGTATATT
Source organism: Acrochordus granulatus (assembly GCA_032468055.1). Lineage (NCBI taxonomy): Eukaryota > Metazoa > Chordata > Lepidosauria > Squamata > Acrochordidae > Acrochordus > Acrochordus granulatus. The sequence continues at coordinate 180,303 of JANHZU010000001.1, forward strand.
TCTTAGATAGGAGTCCAGCCAATGTCAGGTGTTTATCAGAAAAAAGAAATCTACTTCCTTTTTAATCTCCTCACCACCTAATTAATCTCTATTTCTACTCAAAACTGGATAAAGTAACAGAAATTATCATTGATTTTGCTTCTTCCATACCTTCTTGAAAAGCCATTAAATGCCAACATTCTAGAAAACTTCAGAATCTCTTTTGTCAAGACACTTTTAATTTGTTCTCCAATACAATATGCTCAACAATCTGAACTCCTGGAATTCGATAAAAATGCTTTTGAACAATTAGTTTTCCTTGCTTCAAGCCCAATTAACCTTTCCAAACCAACACTACCATCTCTGATAATGGTCACAAAAATCTGATAATGGGGAAGAAAATGTCCAAGACTGTGAATTATGCCAGAGGCAAGAAAACCTGGGAAAAGGTAATGTAAGTCGCAGGGGGGGAAAAGCCTTCGCTTTCTTTCCAAAAAGTGCTTATTTTATGATTGGCCATATTCACATGTCAACCATTTTTGTGAGCAATTTAATAATCTGCTCCCAAAATTCCAAATGGGTCCACTATCCCAAAATGTTGGTGCACTGCTTTCTCTATAGACTGTATTCAACCGGCATGATTTCTGTTTTTCCACAAGTCCCTGATATTTTGCCAGTAAATACAAGTCAATGCCTATCTACTGTGAGAGGCATAATTCCTACTGTATGTCAACCCAAATGTCCTTTCTATGTTACTCTGTCATCTCAGAAACATTTATAGGAAGAAAAAATGTGGCAATGGGTGGATAATATCATGACTCCATTTCAGTGCTACCATTCATCAGACAGCATTTGGACTGGCAAAGGAACGCCTATACTTTAATTCCTCGTATAGGTCTATTTAGCTTTTCTCTGCAACCTTTAGCAATGTAATGTGAGGCAGTTGCTCATAAAAGTGGCTACCATCTTGAAATGATACCTTGTTCCTGAAGGCCTGCTTTGTTTTGTTTGGTATACGAGAGGCAAAATTTCACTAAAGTTTATTTTAAAAGCCAAAGCCAAATCCTATTCCTTTTTATTTCCTCTCAGACTACAACTCTCAACAAGCAGTGGGCTCAGCCTATTCAAATTATAGGCCAGGGGTGTGGAATTTGTACTTCTTTCTGCTTAAGAAGCCTCTATCAGGAATCTGCTCATGCCTCTAGTAGCAAGAGCAATCTGTTCCCTCCCCAATAACCCACCGAGAGGAGATGAAGAAGCTCCAAAGGAAAAAAAGTTGGTGAGACAATGAAGGAAAGATGTGAACCACCCAGTTTGGGCTCTTCTTGGGCCCTTCTCACCCCCCCAACCAATACTATATCTACTTTTCCCTTTCACTGAACAACAAAGAGTAAGACAGGAAATCCCAAAATAAAAGCTTAGGGAACAATAAGCTTTTCCAGCTATTTTAGAGTAACTGTGGGGGAAACTTGTGTGAAGAGAGGGAACAACCTAGAGTCACTTTGCATGCTCAAATGCAGGAGGATCAGCCCCCATGAGGACTATCAGTCTATTTGCCAAGGTCAGGAGCAAGGCAGGCAGATGGAGAAATCCTTATAATCTTGAAACTGCTATTGAATAATTGAAATAATTGAAAAAAATTGAAATAATTGAAAAAAAAACAATTGAATAGAAACAGCTTCAACTGGGCTTATTCCTTTCAATTCTAAAAGCATTTGTGTACTTGCTGCTAGGTAAATCCAGCATTAGGGCATGTCTATTTCGATGTACAGGTTTCTCTATGTATAGTCAGACTCAAGAATGCTAGCCAACCCAAAATAAGATTTAGCAAGTAATTTCCATTACTTCTGCTTAGGGGAGAACTGCATTCACCAAATTCTTAGGTATTGCTGCACAGAAACTTTGGTGAGTGTATTAGCTAGACAGATTGGTACAGTTTCACGCCAATGTTGGCTAATGTTCAGAAAATCAAGTGAGGCTCCAAGCGTGCTGGAACAGATTTACCTTAACGTCAAGATGCAAAATGCCATTATGGTGGAGGTAGTTGATTCCCTCCAGGACCTGCCTCATGTAGCAACGTATCTGCAAAGAGAATAGGAAAAAAAAATAATGGCATTAGAGGGGTCCATACTATCAAGTGTAACTCATGTTCACTGTCAAACAAATCTTATCCCTCATCTATCCAATATTCCTTGGTGAGACTGTGCTGAATTTGCTTTGGTTGCCTATCTGAAAACCTTTCTAGGAGGAAGAAGAGAAAAGGAATGAGGTACTTATTTTTTTATTTTTTTGGAGCTTCTCATCAGCGCTGAGAGTACTATTCAGTACTATTACTGTTTTAGATAAGCTGTTCAAATTGGAGTAGGGATTCTGCTCTGGTTCAGGTTCTGTCTGGAGAGACCTTTCCAAAACTAATGTCAGTGGATTGCTGTCCTGCCCAAAATTCAAAGTGACTTGTCATCAATAATACTAAATATCTCCATCTCTAAATTTCCATTCATAGGATTTAATTCAAATGAAGCCCTCAAAAGATGAACTAGTACTGGGGATTAGTAACAGACAGACAAATAATAAGCAAAGCAAACCTCAGTCATGACAAGGCAGAGGATATGATGGTGGGGGCTTCATCCATCATAGGAGACGACATTGCAGTCTCTCTCAGCGGATGAGGGTACCAGGTTGAGCCCTTGGTGTTTAGACATAGCCTAACTGCAGTTAGGTTCTAGTAACATTTTTTGGACTATGACAATGTGTATTATTAAGAGCCAATTTGGTGTAATGGTTAAAAGCACTGGATAGAAACCAGCCATTTCTCTCTCAGCCTTAGGAAGGAGGCAATGGCAAACCATTTCCAAAAATGCTGTTGCCAAGAAAATTATGTGCATATGTTCCGAGTAGTTACCAGATTGAATTGAAGACACACGTTCATGCATGCGCGCGTACATACCCCTGCTAGTTTTAAAACAACTTCAAGGATTCCTGATCCTAACAAAACCTGAGACCTATATGGCTCTGGATACTTAAGGCCATATCAAATATTAAGATCTCTCTTGGGCCCTTCTCCAGTCTTTCTGGCACTGAAAGTAGGGCAGGCGGTGTCCAGAAATTGGATCTTCTCTGAGCTACATATACAAGAGTGATACATCTAGTACTTTCTTTGTTCTTGCTCTCTTTTTTGCAAAAAAATAAAACATCTTTTTAATTTACACTTGCTGATTAGATCTATTTATCTTGAATATATTCTAACAGGAGGTTTATCTGCCCTGTTTGAATTGTGATTTGGCACAAGGGTACTTTTGCATTTTCAGTTTAATGTAAACTATTTGCGATGCTTTATTGGCTAAAGACGGGGTAATTTATTTTTTTATTAATAAATCCCAGGACAATGAACATGTAAAAATGCTTCTGAGAGTCTGTATTGATTATTTGAGCTAGCACTTACTTCTGATTCACTCACAGAGGACTTTCTTGCTATGCGTTCAAGCAGTTCTTCTCCAGTGCAGCTAAAGAGTCCATTAAAGGAAACATTAGGTTTAAAAAAGTCATTGGCCTCCTATAGAAGAGGCACCACACGGAGAGTTTCCCTTAACAGCATCCTAAATTATAGATGCTTAGAAATGTTAGGCCCAAGAAAGAGCATCCATGAGTTCTCCACATACTTATCCACAAATGAGATCAAAACAGGCTGTTGCCCAGATTATTGTATTGCCTACACAGATCCTACAAATGAAAGAGGATACAGCTCTGTAACAATGATGAGGGCATTCCTCTTCTCAAAGGCATCATGGAAATAAACAATGCGTTCATGGTCCAACTGAGCTAAAATGCCAAGCTCACGACGGGCTGATTTTTTGGCTTTGGCCCGACATGGGATGAACTTTGCAGCAAAAGCCAAGCCAGTGCTTTTCTGGGTCACTCGCCGCACATATGAGAAGGCTCCCCTGGAAAACAGGTCATCATGAAACATCAAGCAACTATATTCCTTACTTCAGTGCTTGTTTTGCTAAGCGATGACACTCTGCTCTGGCTCCATGCCAACAAAGTAGAAAATGAAGGGGACAGATAGGGAAGCTGAGGAAAAGGTTACATTCAGTTTAGATAGAGGTGCAATACAGAAATGAGGAGCATTACCTAGAAGAGAACAAAATCCAGATTATCCATCCCTAAACATTTTTCTCTCCAAAGTATCACATTCATTAACATGTCAAAAGGCATTGCATGGTAGTTGAGTATGAAGCATTGAGATACTCTCTATCTTTTCTTCGTTCAGCAGAAAACTATATTGGCATAAAGTTTTCCATCCCTTTTTTGTTTTTGCCTTTGAATCAGTCATGGGACAAGTTCCTGCAGTTCTCTTGGCAAGATTTTTCAGGAGCAGTTTGCCATTGCCTCCTTCCTAGGACTGAGAGAAAGGGAGTGGTCCAACGTCACCCAGATGGCTTCATGCCCAAGGCAGGATTAGAACTCATGATATCCTGGTTTCTAGTCTGCTACTTAACCTCTATACCAAACTGACTGTTCCCATAGCTTATCTCTATCCTGACATTCTTGACTGCCAAACACTGACCCACCTCCAAAGCAATGGATATCAAAGTCTAGCAGATTTTACACATCCTGAGGCTGGCTTTGGATAATATAACATGAAGGGGGAAAATACTACAAGTAGTCCTCACTTAGTAATCAAATTGCTGGTTATGGTTGTGACTGGTGATTTGGTTGTTAATCAGCACTGTTGCTAAGTGAAACATCGTGTGACTGAGACAGGCTTATGCCTTTACTTTCTCTTCACTTATTACAAAAAATGCCACAGTCACTAAGCAAAACATCAGGTGATAACAACTTATGATTTTACTTCTGCCTTCCCTATTAGCTTGTCAGAAGCCAGTTGCAAAGTGCCCAAATGATGATCACATTACCATGAGATGCTGCAACAAATGCAAGGACTAAACAAGGCAGTCAGTAAGCAAAGACTACCCATATTTTAACGGGAGCGCAACTACAGATATTCTTAAGGCTATGTCACTCATCGGCTGGGGACACGGGAAAAAATAGTCACAGTATTTTTGTTCTGTTTTGTTTGAATATGAGTAGGGGAAAAACTCCCAGTCATCATTCAGAAAAGAAATGAGAATATGGGCAAAGCCCAGTTTTTCCGAGTACCTCTATGCTTGAAGATGAGAAATATCAATTCAAATTAACCAGATATGTCTGAATGTACATTATTGTATATGTAAACAGAGATGGAGATGGAGTTCACATCATCACTATGCAGAACTGGCTCAAAGGGTATTGGGCACCCCAAACCACTATGGCTGATAGCACCGCCTCCCAATGTTGTGAAGATTCAAATTTTTAGAATGATTCAGAAGGAGGGGCAGTGTTGGCACCCCCTAATCCTTGAAGTCCTAGGTTTGTGGCTACTAGGCCTTAGCTTAAACCCATCCCCATTCCCATTTTAAAAAGTCCCAACTCATGCAGTCACAGGTGCTGCCTCTCTAATCTTTCTCCTCCTCTTTCCCTCTCTCTCACCTGCTGATCTCCTCATGGACATCATAATAGTCAGCAAGACGACGGGCGATGTGTGATTCTTCTTCGGCTTGTGCAGCATCAGAATCTGGTATGGCTAGAGAACAATAAGACATCAAAGTGACAGAGAAGGAAAGACGGATGTGTGGGAGAAAAGGAGGCCATTTATTACTCAAGCCCAGGACTTTTGCCTCCAACTTTTTTTGCTTCTTTTGGACACCATTAACAGCTATATTACAGCTACATTCAGATGAATTCTAGCTTCTCCCCCCCAAAACCACTGTTAAGAAGTTACAAATGGGATAAGGGTGACATGAATCCTCTATAGGGAATATGTTAATTATCAGAGACTTGGCTTTAGAATTATGCATCTCATCACTTGCTTACATTTCAGTGAGAAAAGGCCATCATTTCAGGTCTCAGCCAGGCTGGAAAGAATTCTCTCTGATATGCAAGAGAGCTGCTATCTGTCATTTTGTAGGTAAAACTAATATTTCTACATAAATCTAGTCTTTTTAATAAAAATAATTGGAACTTTTGCCTTCCAAATTCCAGTTCTAAGAATCTAGCTTTAGTAGCTGACTTCAAAGACATTTGGTCTGATTTGAGCAGCAAAAAATTATGAATTGCCTAATGTCTACCATGGTCCAAGAGCAACTAGGAAACAAAACTGTTTGCCTGTTCTTGGCACCCAGGGTTTTTAACAAGCTAATGTCTGGAAGTTCATATCTGAAAATATAGTATCACGTACCGGCATGAACAACAAGCTCAGCCTTGCAAGATACTTCTCCAGCTAGGTTGCGTGCAGTACATGTGTAGACTCCGCTGTCCTGCTCTGTTGTGTTCAGCACAACTAAAGAGCATTCACTTTCCTCATATACGAAACTCAGGTGGTTGCTTTCAGTCAGGAGCATCTCATTCTAACGGCGATAGATTGGGGAGACAAAGGACTTAACAAAAACAATTCAGAAAACCATCTGTGCTTTGCTCTCACGCATCTACTGTTCCTTAGGAAAAATGCAGGAAGTGGGTTCCTTGAATCCCACTGTCTAAAGTTTTTCTGATCTTTTGCTCCATGGTTTCTTCCTTCGGAAGACTAGAAGTTTTGTGTTAATGTTTCATTATTTGCATTTCAGAGGAGAGGAGATTAGAAATCAACCAAATAACACTTCCTCTATATTTTGATAGGCAATGAAATAGCTCAGCCTGACCATTAATATCAAAACTATGCCAATCCAAGAAAATCTGGAATGAACTATGTTTAATGGATGTAAACTCATCAGGGAAGGAGACAGGGTCTATTAGTAACATTCAGAAGCACCATCAAGAAACTCTTGAAATCTGAGAACATTCTACAGGTGTTCATAATCCCAGCAGTCTCCTCAAGATTGGACACATACTCACCTTGTACCACATAATATCTGGAAGGGGTTTGCCTTCTACCACCACTGCAAACTGTGGTGTTTCACCTATTCCAACATCAATGTCTTCCATGATTGATTCAAAACGGGGTGCCTCTGGAGACAGAAATACATATTCAGTTGGAGCAGGGAGAAATGCACTTGGCTCTGTGATTAAGCAAAAATATATGTTCCAACAAAGTTTGTCAGAAAAGTACTTACTCCCTTCCATGGGGAGTCTTGTCCTACCTTCATTCCCAGTTTTGCAACAGACAGCAATGTATGAAAGTTCAGGGCTTTACTAAATGACAGGATCAGGAACCTTTCACAATTGGCTACTCTGTACTTGTGATGTGAGCTTGCAGCATGTACAAACCACAACCCTCTTCTTACACTACAGAATATTTTGAAAAGCAGTCATTTCCCAAAAACTTGTTAAAAAAGGATATGGGGCAGTCTTCAGAGGGAGAGAAGTGGAGTGATCTCCCATACCTGCCAGCTCCATGCTGATGAAGCCATGGTCATATCCATGCTGGTTGCTCACCTCGCAGGTTATTTCCCCCACATCCCCCCTTCCCACCCGGAGGAATCGCAAGGTGTGCTGATCATCATCAGGCATGCTCATCTCACAATTGGGGTCAACATCCTTAAGCACCATGCCACTTCTGCAAGAAATAAGGATGAAGAGTTTTTGAAGAGAGCTGGGATCCATCAATATGCATCTTGTTGTTGAGCAAATCCACATCTAACAGGCTTCCACCAATACGTCTTGTCAACAGGTATCTTAACTTGATGTTCGGTTCTGTAATCTATCTGTAGGGCTCATTTCACATGTCCCACAACATGCAGGGCTTTCAACCACTTGGAAAAAGCTATCTAATTAATTGTACAACTAGCTTGGTTCATGGTCCTGGGGAAACACCGCACAACAGCTTCACAGCTCTTTCCTTGAAGTTGTAGGATACAGTAGCTTCTAATTGACAGAAAGTCTTGCCTTATCCTGTCTTCTGTCTTTGGGATTCTCCTCATTGTCCAGAAGCCAGGGGACCATGGTACCTTGACTCCCATCCCCTTTCTGTGCCAAAAAAGGTGTAATGATAGTGGCAGGCTTTTTCCCCTTCCTTCCCATAAAAAACTAACAAAAACAAGATAAAGTGTAAAAACAGATGTAGAATGTAGCTAGCTCCTGTTTTTGGCACTTTCCCTTTGACTGGCTCAATAAAATGCTGGCTACTGCATGAAGGGGAATTGGGGACAGTTGCTAAGCATTGCACAGCATCCCCAGTTGATAATTATAGTAAGGAGGCAAACAGCAATTGTGGAAGAGGCTTGAAGCTTTGTATGTATCAAAGCCATATAGGTACTCAGCAGCAAAAAACACAGTTCATGACTTTTCTATATTTTAAGTCCCAGAAAAGTACCCTTACTATTGCACTACCTTTCCCTGGATCTTTTCCTCCCTTCTGCAAAGATGCATATAAATGTTCTGCCAACTCTAGCAGCTTCTGAGCCTTCTGCACATCTTATCAGGGCAAGTGTGAAATAGACTTAAAAATACATTTGGTGGCTGACCTACCTCCTCCAGGTGACAGCAGCCTCGACATGGTTGAGAGTTATAGTGATGGAAGCTGACTGTCCCTCTACTGCATACACAACATCTGGCTTGTCCAGGATTATGGGGGCATCTGCCATATATGGACCTGGAAGCGTAGCCAATCACATTAGATCCAATAAATTCTAGACAATCACTGCAGGGAAAGATTTCATGCTTCTCAGCTAGCTGGGCTAGATTTCCTTGAACTATATTAAACAGGAAGTTGGAATTTCTAAGCTCATCCTGGAGACCACTTCCATATTTCCTTCTTCTTAGGCATTGGGCATGAATCATCTTTCTTAGATCAGATTGTACTAAAGGTATTCTTAGATAGCATCCCAATCAAATTCTGGGTTGGTATAACTTCTAACAATTTTTATATAAAACTTGCACTGTATGAAGAATATGCCTATGTTCTTCACAGCTTTTTCCAATATGACACATTCCAGATGTTCTGGGGCCACACTGCCTAGGAATTCTGGAAGGTATAGTCCAACACATTTGAAGGGTACCACTTTGAAAATGTTAGAATCTCTGATCTTAGGAAAATATTTCTTTTAAAGGTCCATTTAAAAAGCAATATTATACCTATTTTTGACAGAGTTCCAGAAATAATAGGCTACCACTAAAAAAAACCTTGCTGGAAATGCTCACTACTCCTCTTGATAATTTAATATTCAGCTACCCATAGAAATAACTTTCACAAATAGAAATAATATCCACCTTCTTGGCTAGAAAATAAAACTTTCTATCTTCAAACTGACTAGTAGACCATCCTCAGGCAAACCAAACATATTTTTTTATTGCATACAGATTTAGAGCCTCCAGTCACTAACATTTTTTTCTTTAAAACCAGAACTTTCAGAAGAGTTCTCAAAAATTTGAGTAATGTCATCAGCTTCATGTTTTAACAAAGGGGCAATGAGCATGTTTCCTTAAAGAAGAAGGTATTTACAGTACAGTATTTTGAATGAATCATAAAAGTGACTTCTAACAGATCTTTTGAACTGGAATTTGATCAAAATCTTTTAGTCTAATTACAACCATGGTCTAAGAAGAAACCAAAGAGGTTGAAACACATAGTTTCTTCAGTTGTTATAAATGCCTTTGACTATTTGCTCTTTCTGATTCTAAAGAGACATTTATTAGACAACCACCAGTCAAGGAGTTGTGATTCCTGGGTTCAAATTCCCCTCTTTAGCCATCAATCCATATTTATCCTAAGTTATAATTCTGGCAACAGATGAGATGACAACTCTTCCTGCTCCCAATTCCATTCTTGACCACCTCTTTCCCTTCTCCTTCCTCTTCCCCCATATTTTCACCCTCTTCCACACTCTAGGGCAGAAAAGAAACAATTTTCTTTTGCCAAATGACCCATTTTTTTGTCTTAGCAAAGACAAAAAAATCCATTATTTGGGCATGGACCGAGTGTCATTGAATTCTTCCCTTTGGTTTCCTTTGTGAACTTGGGCTGATTCCTGAATCTGTATGGACTTTTTAAAGGCTGTGCTACTGGGAAAAGAATGGGGATGAGAAAAAAAAGGGGGGGAAGAGGTAAAATAAAAGGTAGATGAGGATGCTTAGTTTTTGTTAACTTAAAACTTTAATTAACTTTTGTTAATTGAATTTTGTTAACTCAACTATCTTTGTTTCTAGGATGTACTTGTAGAGTTTTGCTTTGTAATGAAAATTAGCTACTTCCTTCCCCTTTTCTTCTTGATCTTACCATGATCAAGGAGCTGCACCAGTTCTGTGGGTGGAGAAGGCTTGCTATTAGTCTTAGCTGTTGCTGTGAGAACCCGGAACGTATAGTAAATGCTTTTCTTTAAACCCAAAATGGAGTGGCTGGTTTGATGCAAGCCTGTTATAACAACAGTCCAGTGGCTGGACCCCAGGATCTGCTGCTGGAGAATATAGGTCACAGAGGTAGGATCTAAGAACAGAAGAAGGTGAGATGCCAATGAGACATGGGCCATAAGTGATAACTTTCTGTGAACACACAGGACAGATTAACGTTTCAGGAGTGGGAACCTGCCACAGTCTTCAATACAGCAGTGTGTGAGAGAAACTACACAAAACATATTTTCTGTAAACATTTTCCCTTCACCTAATGATCACCTCTTAGATCATTATGAACCTCATCTTTTGGTAAAACCCCAAGAACAATTTTATAATCCTTGTACAGACTATAAAGGTATGTTTAGAAATATGTGAACACCTACTGAAATATTAGGATATCTGGACAAGATTTCTGGTCATTAGATTTATTTGCCAGCCTAATCTATTCCTATAACTAGCAGAACCTGAATAAATAATGGCAGAACAATGTTAATTGCAAAATATATGACAGATAGATAGACAGACAGACAGACATAGACAAGTTGAATTTTATATTACTTAATATAGGCCATAAAATTCATATCAACATAAGAAAAGCTTTCTGGATTAGTCCAACTGCTATTTAGTGCAGCAAAACTAAGGTAGTACTGATAGCCCAATTCAGAAAGAATCCAGTTCCCTTTTAAAATCATTTAAATTGGTGCCCCCCATCATATCTGATGGCAGTGAATTTCACAGTTCAGCTATGCACTGTGTATTAAATAAGATTATTGGCCCTTAAACTTCCTGCCATTCAGTTTTAATGGAATATTCTCATTTCTATCATTGTGAAAAAGGGCAAAAAACTATCCACATTTTTCATGTTGTTTGTGGGTTTTTTATGTCTCCCTTAGGCATCTGTCCTCTGAGGTGGACTCCAGTTGGGCAGGTCTTATGGAAGTAACTGAGGGGCATCTGTGCTTGGATATTTGGGCAGAGTTTCAGATGGTTAATCCTGAGTAAGTGGTAGGGTCCTCATAACAGTGAACTTGGCTACTGTGTTCTAGACTCATGCTGTCCTCACTGCTCAAGGCTTCCTGAGAGATGGCATGTGATTGGATGCAAATGTGGTTAATGGCTCTATGGGAAAGGAGGTAGTGATTCATCCCTTTCTCAAGCGGCCTTCCTTGAACCTGACTATACTGGGCAAATTTCATCCAGTTTCCAAACTTCCCTTTTTAGAGGAGGTTATTGAAAGCTGGTAGGTGTTCAGCTCCAAAGAGGAAGAAGAGGGTTTTCTGGATCCTTCTCAGTCAGGGTTCAGGCCAGGTTATAGTACACCGAGACAGTGCTCACTGTGCTTGTGGATAACTTGAGGAACTGGAGATGGGGTTGGTGCATCCATCCTAGCCTTGCTGGTTTCTCAACCATTTTTGATACCAACTATCATTTATTTATTTATTTACTTACTTTTATTTATTTATTCAAGTTGTATAACTGCCCTTTCAAACCAATAACTCTATGTGGTGAACAAATATAAAATCATGGTATCTTTTTGGATCAGCATAGAGAGCTGAGAGTAGAGGACACTGCTCTGCAATGATTCTCCTCCTTTCTCTGTAATTGTGTCCAGTCAGCGTTGGTGGAGAAATATCTAATCCAAGGCTTTAGCCATTAATTATTTTGTGTGCCTTTTTTTTTCACTTTTCCAGCTAAGTAAGGTGATAGGAACTTCATCTATTGCAGTGCTGCTATTCTTTAATAAAGAGCAATGCTCTCTTGGCTCTTTTATTTGCATTTCTCTTAATCAGTTTGAGCAGTGAGTTTGTCTTTTTCTTAAAGCAGCCATGTTTTCTACTCTGATTCCTAGAACTCTTCCTGATCAGTCAGAGACAGTTCACATCCCATTAATCCTGTTCCATTAGTATATCTAGGAAGTTTGATTTTCTTTTTTTTAACCAATATGTGTTATTTCCTTCTTCTGTCAACCTAGCAGTTCAAAAGCATGCAAATGCAAGTAGATAAATAGATACCGCTTACTTCAACAGAAAAGATATCTGGATCCATGCACCTTTGGCATCTAGTCATGCTGGCCACATGACCATGGAAGCGTCCTCCAATGCATTTTGGCTATTTGGCTTGGAAACGGAGATGAGCACTGTACCCTAGAGTCAGTCACAACTGACAGGATAACCTTTACCTTTACTTGTTATTATTTCCTTACATTGAATTGGCTGCTTTGCTACTCATTTATAACTCCAGATGATTTCTAAGCAAATAATATAGTTACCAACATGTACCCTGGGAGGATTTCATCTGTTCTTGTATGCCATGGCTGCTGCTGAGTCTGAAAGGAGCCTTTGATGATGAACCTTATCAAAATATTTTTAAGTCTAAATGTACAGGATCTGTTGGATTACCCTTGCTCATATATTTCTTGAAAGCTTTAAGTATAGCAAAGCCTAGATTATTTGTAAACATAAGCAGAAGGCATGATTTTGGAAAGCAAAAATCATGCAGTGCTGATATAGATTTATTTGTCAATTAATTTATGCCATTGAATAATACCTATTCCCTGATTGCTCATTGGAGGACCATGGGGTCACGAAGAGTCGGGCACAACTGCATAACTGAACAACAAAAGTCAGCAGTACACAGATGGATTGCAAAACACACCTTAATGGCAGCTATCAATTAATCAGGGTTTTAGTCATAAAGGGAACTATAGATTGTGTACACAAGAGCACAGGAACAACTGCCTGTTTTCTCGGCATATGGAATGGCCTGCTTGTAGATGTACAAATTCTAGAACAGTAGAATCTGGGAGTAAAACTTTCCTTTTGCATCCCTGTTGCCTTTCTAGCCTTGCCTACCAATAGCTGAATCCAGCCACTTTGGTGCATTCCATTTCAATGTGACACCTCTACCAGTGACAGCTGCTATGGTGGGTGGACCATCAGGAGGTGTAGGTACCACATCTGTAAAAGACAAACATAGGGAAACAGAAATAATGCTTTCTAATCAGAATTATCTTTGATCTTCCCCCTTTCATCAGCTAGAATCTTAGAATCATAGGGCTGGAAGAGACTTGGAGGACTTCTAAAGAACTAGCCAGAATCTTATGCTCTGTAAGAAGACAATCTCTGCTGAATTTGCTAGACCTCTGACAACCTCCTCCATCCAGCAGGCATTGCCTTAAAATCAAATATTGTCCAACGTTTTGAGTATCTTAATAAGCTTTCTCTTCCTGAGCAGTTTTCACAGATCTACAAATCTAGAATAGTAGAATCTGGGAGTAAAAATTTCCTTTTGCATCCCTGTTGGGGTTCTTCACAGAAACTTCACAGAATTTCCCGAATAAATGTTATGTGCAAGTTAACAAGCTCAGCTCTGTGATCTTAACTGATTAGTACTCTCTGGGTTTCACTGCTGCCTGAAATGGACAAGACCTTAATTAGTTACATGCTGAAGGGTGTAATCAGTTTTAATCAGTTCCACAACATTCCTGCAATTGAAAAACCAGTCTGATGCTGGAAAAAGAGATTTCATAAATATGAAGGCCTAAGTACTTGTCAAGCTCAAGACTAAAGATGACCCTGAGAGATCCAGTTGAGCCCAGTCTTTATTTGCTTACACCTAATGGACAGAATCTTGCCAAATTCAAGCTACAACTTCTAACCTACTAGATATATCCTGAGAGATTCTATGGTGTAGCTACCTTGAACTCTTTCCCCACCCCTTCAGCTCAGGATTGCACAGCCTCTTAATTTGGGCTTCCCTCTAATAGAATTGTAATGTCTCCTCCCTGGAAAGCTCTGTGCTGCTAAGACATCTCTCTACTGCTTCTCCTGTGCGTATTCAATCACGATATTAGAGATTTTACTGTCAGCATGTAAAAGTTCACAAGACAAATCTCTACAGTACTCCAGACAGACCTGAGCCTCAAATTCCCATTTAAAACCTTGGAAAGGTTCCACTAATTTACCATTGATGTAGATAATGAGCCTATTCCATCACAATATTTTTTTCCTTGAGGGCTTCACCATAATTTTTGTCACATATGCCAAGCAAGTTAAACAATTAGTTAATCTCCTTTTTTCCCATTTCTCTTCCTTTCCAATTGTCCTCCTTTTCCTGTTCATATTTGGTAACCCTACTCTCTGATAAATTAACATTGAACTAGGCTGTATTTTTACACACAGACATGTATATGTATGTAGATAGATATATAGGGAGAGAGGGAAGGAGGAAGATGGATAGAAAGATAGATAGATAGATAGATAGATAGATAGATAGATAGATAGATAGATAGATAGATAGATAGATACTGTAGATTGGTAAATGTGGGGGGAAAGGATTGAACCACATGTGAAGAAGGGGAAAGCCTTGAGTCATTGTGCATGATCAAGCTAAGGAGGAGCATCCCCCAGGAGAGTTGTTAGATATAATTCAAGGTTAAAAGCTTTGATGAAGGAGAAATTCTTGTAATCACATAGAACCATTAAAACAGTAGATTAGAATTACTTTCATTTCTCTCAGTTCCTTTCATCCCAACTGTAGATAGATAGGGAGGGAGGGAGGTAGATGGATGTATATCCCAACAAGAGAAGCCAAGAACTGATATCTGCTGCCATCCTGCACCCCTTTCAATATTACACAAACACCTCACCTTCAGTCGTAAATTAAAAAAAGCAAATATGCAAACATGTAGAATCACAGGAGTCAAAGAATTAGGATTGCTAGCAAGATCCCTTTTATCAAAGTATCAAAGCAAGAGCTGCGGTATAACATATGGAATAGCTCCAAATGATCACAGTCATTCTATGGATGCAGGGCCTGCAGTTCTAGCCCCAGTGTGTAGAATCCTAGTTTCAACCCCTTTCATATTTGCCTGGGCTAAATTCCATTAAAGATAAAAGGATTTGTTCCTGAACGAAGAAGCATAGCATGATGAATATCAGTTATAGTCCTACCTGAACAGTCTTTTTTCCCAAATCCAGTCAGAAGAATGATGCAGAAATGCAAACAGTAAATCCAGTCTGCCATATGCATATAGGATATATGCATATAGGATCTTTTCTTTCTGTGCCCTCTCCCCACCTCCCAGAAAACATAAATGAAATGCTGCAAATATCTTGCACAATTGAAATTTATAGCTAAGGTTCTCTTCACCAGTCTCCACAAGTACTGTATAAAATGCCCATGATGTCTAGCTTATATAACTATGTGTGATAACAGTTGTAGCTTAGGTAGCACACCTGGAAGGCATAAGCAGAATCTTGTTAATAGAAAGCCTTCTATCCCACCTTCTATCCTTACCTGTGACATAGAGATGGGCATAGCAGGTGGCTTTGCCCACTTTGTTGGCAATAACACTTTTATAGACTCCAGCATGGGCATGACTGACAGAGTTGAAGACCAAACGGTGTACATCCTTATCTGCAAAGGAAAAGAGAGATGGAGTGGTGAAGGGCAGGAAAAGGAGAGAAATTACAATATTTGTAGAGTTGGGCACCAATATTTTTAGGAGTAGGCAGCCACTATATAGACACAGAAATACTGATAAGTTTGCTGAGGAAATAGAATAACCAATGAAGTATACACAGGCAAGCTAGCAAACATGGAATATTTTCAGTGCTATTTTAAGGGCATGTTTCTTTACAAACTTGGAAGATGAGCCATGGAGACAGGTGATACACAGCAGTGAGTTAAGTTATTCTCCCAGCCATCTCTCATCCAATCCTGAAACAAGTTGTAGCAATAAGAAGCTCAGGCAATGAATTTTGAATGCATGAAGAGGAGCAAAAGGAAAAATGAAGGACACTTCCACATCACCACAACTTCCATTCCTCATTCCTCAGAAGTAATTTGAAGCTTACCTGTAATCATTTTGATTGTGGCCAATTCTTGATATTTTCAGAACAGCATTAGCCAGTCAATATTCCCTCCAGCTGACCCATCATAGAATAGCATTCATCAGTCCTCTCCCCCACCCCATCTGCTTTTATTTTCTTCTTTGCACAGTATGGCTTCAGCTTGGGGGTCACCAGCCAAAATGTGTAAAGCTGATCAAAACTGTCCTTGCATTAACAGGGAATGCTACACATGACTGAGGTGCAACTAAGATTGACAATCTAGAATAGTGTTTCTAAACTTTGGCAACTTGAAGTTGTGTGGACTTCAACTCCCAGAATTCTCCTGTTGAATTCTACACATCTTTAATTTTTCAAGATCGAGGAACATTGATCTCGACTATACTTTTTTAATATGTATTATCAAAAAGTCAAGACGGATGGCATCTTGCTAAGACAGTAAATTTCTGTTCTGGTAATGATCATGGCATAGGCAAGATTGTGACTGATTTGGAAAGCAAAAGGGCTAAATGGCAAAGAATAAATCGATCAATAATTAATGAACTAAATGAAAAAAATAGATATGTGTTGTATCTGTGAAATCAGAGAAAGAAGGAGATAATAGATATGAATGAAGATGGTCTAATCTTGTAAAATGGAGCTAATGGATATACTGTACACAGGAAAATTAAGGCATTGATTTAATTTGGATGATTGAGCTAAATTATATCAGAAAATATGAACTGATATCACCTAATTTTGGGGGAATGCATATGAAAATAGGAATTTATGGGTTGGTAATAGTTGTTTATTAAACTTTGGTGAACAGTGATGTGCAACATTCAGCTCCAAAATGGACAAGAGTGCTTTAAATCTAGCAAGGTCACCCTCACTGTACTTATTGGATGCTCTAAAGGAGCTGTCTTTGAATGGACTTACAAAGGAACCACATGGGTTCAGGAACATATGTTTCATATGACATGATGGTAACTGTCACCACCTCTTTATTGCCTTCTAATTCAGGTGACCTTGGCAAGTACTCAGAAGTGTGTTGTTGGGATTATCACAGAAGCCAGTTACAAGAGTCGTTGAAGGAGAACCCCAGCTCTGGATGCTGAATACAACCTAGTTCAGTACCAGTATTTGACTACCCATGTCCAAGCAGAATGGGATCAAATGTTACTCTTCTCCAGTTGCTTGCAATTCCCTGAAAGGGGTACAACTCACAGTTTGAGGACCCTGCCCTATACAAAGAGAAAATAATATATTCAAAAATTGCAGGAGTATTTGTTTATGAAGTATGCTTAGGAAGGCATTTGGCAGAACTCTTGAAAACATATAAAAGGTGACAATTTGAAAATGTGGGAAGGAGTGCCAGGCAAGAAATTTTTGCTGTTCAGCAAGTCATTGACAAATGGATGAATGCATGAAATAAAGTTTATTCTATATTTATTGATTTAGAGAAAGACTATGACATGATATGTAGGCTTGAATATGGCATGTACACATATGAAACTGAGGGTTGATTGCTGTGTGTAGTAAATGGAAATAAAACATATACAAGAAAAAATGGAACATTGTTAAATTTAGAGAAAGGACTAAAACATGAATATTTGATACCCCTTGGTGATTTAATGGATTAAAGGATGATTGTTTAAGAAATACTTAGGGTGACATTAAAGATTCTTTTGTTGGGACATGAATTTATTTGTACTTTTGTGTGCAGATGATACATGTGGTGGGGTGAGAATTCAAATGATGTGCAGTGAATGTTAAATAGATTGTATGATGCATCAGAGAATATGGATCTGAAAATTAATATATCCAAAACCAAGGAAACTGTGTTGACAGGAAATTGGAATAAACAATTGCAAATTATATGTAAATGGAAATACATTAAACAAGTAGATGAATTTGTGTAACTTTTTAGAATATTTATTAAAGATAGGCAAATAGAGAAATTTATGACTTGAAAATACTGGTAAAAATTTAAATAGGAGGCAGTTAAAACAAAAATAGAATAATTAAAGTTAAAAAGGTGGGAGGAGGCACAAACCAACACCAAGGTTGCATTACATTGAAGGAAGCAAAAAAAGACTATTTCTAGGAACTTGCTTCTGCCCATTTTATCTATCTAAGATGGTATCTTAGGGAAACATAAAAGCAAATTGAAAACAGTGGGAATGGGTACTGAAGAAGTATGTATGTGGAGAAGAAGGAGATAGGGTCAATAATTCCTATGAGTATGGAATATAAGTGAGTGACTATACTTGGTTCACCAGATAGAAAGAATGGGGAACTGAGGTATTTATGAACAAAGAGTGAATGGATCAAGAGGAAAGGGAGGGCTGAGGAAGTCATAACTGGATAGAGCTGATGAGACCCTGAAAAAGAGAGAGGTAAGAAATTTAAGGTAAAAAAGTAGTGTATGTATTGGCAGAGAGATATATCTGTTTATTCAGTCCTGAGGAAGCAAGAAAAATAGTGGTACGATGGAAGAAGCAGTTGCTACTGCCTGCTCATTCACGCCCACCAAGTGGCAAAGAAGCAAGTAGGCAGTAGAGCTGAGGGTCAGAAGAAGACAGAAAATCTGATGGCTGTTGCTGACAAAGGTAGCAGGGCCCTTGGGAGGTAACTCTCCCAAGAGCCTCCCAAAATTTGGAAGTGACTCTATCTCATGTGGGAATTCCCATGCACAGTATTCAAGAAACCTGCAGGATGGAACATACACTGTGTCATTCGACGGTCCTCAGAGCTCTCAATGCACCGCCCATTGTGGAACCAGGTAATGGTTGGATAAGGTAGACCAGCCACTTGACACTCTAGCACAGCTTCTTTGGCCTCCACTACATCCAGATCATGCAGTGGTCGCAAGAAGTCAGGCATGGTGAAGCGTTCAACTTCACTCTCCCCTTGTTCTGGTTCTTCGGGGATTGATGGCATCTTCTCCAGTTTGGAACTGCAAGAGAAAGGGAGATCCCTCAAATGCATCAACTAATCCAGCTACTGAGATGCAGCATATATATTTTATTTATCTGTCATTTAAATGTAAAGAAAAACATTCTGATGGTAAGATCAGTACAGCAGTGGTACAGTCTACCCATGAAGGAAGTAGTTCTCCATTGTGGAGGCTTTTAAGAAAAGACTAGATAGCCACCTTTCATGATGGTTTAAATATTTTCTTCATATTTGAAGAGGGTTGGACAAGGCAATCCTTGTGGTCATTTCCAATTCTGTGGCTTTAGGCACAGGTGTGATATTCCCTTTCTTCTTTGAGCAAAAAGAAAGCACATCCTATGGCCAAAATACTACTGTGCCTCAGAGGAACACACATGGGAAAGGCAAATATCTATTTCTAAAATACATCATCGCAAAAAGAAAGAAAAAGCATAGGGGAATCTGTTGCAAACATTCCCCAGGGAGAAAAAGTATGAAGAGAAAAGAAATTTAATGATTTTTCATGGTTAATGGAAACTCAAGCAATCCCAAAGGGACTGAATATGAAGTAACTGTGGGTTATGATATTATTGCAGGAAAAATATACTGGATTAATCCTGTCTTTTAAATAGAGCGTAGGCCTGGCTTTTCTCCCAACCTCTGGGTTAGATGCAGGTTGTGTCCCCTGAGTGTTATGTTTTCTGGTCAATATGTTGGTTCCTTGGTTATCACCTTCTTTTATTTGTTTTGTTATATTGTAAGTTTTTAATTTATATGCTGCTCAGAATTACCATGAATTGGGTGGCTCTATAAATATGATTTATAAACAAATACATTTTATCCAGTTTGACTGTGTGGGAATGGGATATGAAACATGAATCCACAACTGATTTGTCTGACAGCTTATGTATAACAATATACAGAATGACAAGAATAATCTGCCAGATTTGGGACTGTGTATTAAAGTATATTGTTACTGTCTGTGGAGTTTTCTTGGCAAGGATACTGGAGTGGGTTGACATTTCCTTCTCCAGTAGAATCCTATAGCCCATTTTTTACCAGATGTCCAGGAACTCCAATATCTAGCAAGGTCCTTGTTGACCCGGGTGAATTTACAGAGAATATCAAG
>JANHZU010000001.1:200640-211916 GCA_032468055.1 Acrochordus granulatus
TTGGAAGGCAGATATTGAATCTGAAACTCAAATATTTTGGCCACCTAATGTGAAGAGAGGACTCATTGGAAAATGCTGGGAAAGTTTGAAGGCAAAAGAAGAAGGGGTTGGCAGAAGGTGAGATGGTTAGATAGCATTGTAGACACAAAAAGTGTGGATTTGGGTGAACTCCAGGATGCAGTGAGGGACAGGGAGGCCTGCTGTCTATGGGATCATGAAGAATTGGACACAACTGAATGACTGAACAAGAGAATTAAAATAAATTAGTAGTTTTATAGGGAAATCTTTAAATGTTAAAGATGTTACTGTAATGTTGAATTACATACTACAGCTTTGGAATCTTACTGTTTATCGGTAATTGTAATTGTATTGAGCTTGGGTTGGGATGATGGTGGAAAAAATAATTACATTAAGAAATTGGAAAAGTGATATTATTCCAGATGTCAAGGAATGGTTGTAGGAAATGTGTTATCTGTTTTGGAAAACCAAAATTTTCTACCAATCAAAGGATACATATGTGTTACTATGACAGAAATTTAATGATACCTCACAATAATACCCTGTGTTGCTTATGTTATGGTAGTGAATTCATTGGTAAACTATTGATAAGTATAAATTATAAGACAGACTTTTTTCCTTCTCAATTTATATCTTAATTTTTCATGGTTTTTTTTGTACAAAAAGCAAAAATATGAAATTAAAAAAAAGAAAGTAAAGAAAAACCAACCAGATAAAGTCAGTGCTGATGTTCCTCTCAAGCAATTATTAAAAAAAAGAGTAAATTATATATTCTAAGAGAGAAAACAGTAATCAGTATCTCCATATTCTAGAGCAAAAGCTAATACCTAGTAATGAAGCTGTTTTAGTAGCCATAGGATATTCTCCTATTGTATTCAGTTAGGTAATATATAAATCCTATGACACCAAAATGATTTCGGATTGTTGTCCACACTGGAAATGAGAACAGCTGATAATCAAAAACATTGTTTTAAATGCAAGATAAGAGAACTGTACAATCAGATTAACTTTTGGGTTGTCTGACTAATACTTTCCATTATGCAGGATACCCAGAAAAACTCTGTTTTGAGGTAGTGGCAAGGACAATCTTTGTGACAACTGATTCACTCTTCAGGGGCCTTTTTACATTATATGTAATAGAAAATTCAATTGAACTTAATAGAAAATATCTCTACTTTGTCTTGCTAATATCCCTGAACTCAAACAAGCTAATTATAGTTTGCTGATGCATCAAAAGTTCTGTATTCTGAAGCATCTATAAAATCTGGAACTGGAAAATGGGAATGGAATCTTCTGAAAAAGTTTATAAAACCCACAAGCAAAAGCAGTTCCCATAACTTCTGGCTCTCTGTCTCGAGGTGTGTGTGTGTGTGTGCATTTAAAATCTACATATTGTATTTTAAGGCAAGCAGCCAAGCCATGATGGAGCCCTTCTTCCAGAATTGCACATGACACTATGCTAATCAGAACAGCAGCTGAATCTGTTTTTCTTGAATACAGAGTGATTTCCAGATATAAGAATTCTGTTTCCAAACAGGATTCCAAATAAGTTCCCTCAAGGATGAGAAGTGAGGGAAAAGTCCATCACTGGTTTTATATGTGTCAATATAGTAGCCTATTTTCATTGGCTAATGTAAAGGCAGAGATGGGGAAAAGATACAAGGGTCAAAATAGAAATGAACAAAAAGCACATTCATCTTTTAGTGAAGAGGGTATAAAATAAACAAAGAGAGGCAGAACTCCATGACTGGGAATCAGGTGAATGAGGTCATAAGTGGATTGCCATAACTTAGGATGCTTAGTTGTCATTCTGGCAATGTCATGGTTATATAGTACATTCATTACACACAACTCTCTAGGATTTTCCTTCATATTCATTGAATGTTTCCATAACCAGTCCCCTCTTAGCCCTTTTTCCTCCTCCTCCTCTTTCCACTCACATCTGGGAGCTAGCTGTTGGCCGTGGTTCCTCCACATATAGCTCCGCGGTGCACTCAGCTCGGCCGTGCTTGTTACTGGCACTCACCCCGTACTGACCCTCATCTTCAGAGGTCACATGCAGGATGACCAGAGAGTAGAGTCCCCTGTCTTGGTGTAAACGCATGGTTTCCCCTTCTTGCACAGGCTGGCCTACATCAGATACATCACAGTCAGAGTCTATCCCAGAAGGGAGGAGAAGACACAGATTTCAGTCTATATGAAAGTAAAAAATCTAGCAATCAGGGCTCACAAGGGTGATAGATGAACCTCTAGGTCCTGGACCATAATATAGACTACTGGCAGAATACAGCCAGCAGAATCCTCTTCCTCTTTTTCCACATCCTTGACAGATAGGGAAGTATATTGAATTTATATTGAACCATATTTTTCCTAAGACAACTCTCATAGTCGATGGGTGAAAGTGTTCTCATCTGCAACTGGTAGATTAACGTACGCCCCACCACCCAGAACCAGAGGCTAAGCTCTGCTGGGAAATGGCTATGCAAAAAGACCATTGCAAGAGGACATGTTAATAGTGAAGGGAAGACTGCAAGGTGTGGATATGGATGGGGTAGGGGATTTTTTCCCTCAGTAGATTTCGGTGGGATTCAGGTTCAGTGATGTCTGTTTACTGAAGCCAGGACAAGTCTGGCTCTCCCATAGTTGTTCCCACAGCCTTTTGAAAGAGAACAATAAGATTTTGATCCTGCAGCCTCCTGCCTCTGCACCACTAAGCCAAGCCCAAATAAATGGACAACAGTCCTGTACATATTTGCCCTCCCTCTGTAGCCATGCTGGTTGATCTTAGAACATCCTGTAATCCAATTTCTCTGAACTGCAGGGTGGGGAGAATTACCAAAGTGGGTCCAAACGATGGTTGGTGGGGGTTCCCCACTGATCTTACAGTCAAACCGTGCTGTCCGTCCTTCTACGACAGCTACAGATTCCAATTTGCGGGTGAAGAGGGGTTGGCGTGAAGGCCAGACTGTTAGCTTGGCACTGCAGGTCAGCTCATCTGCAAGACACAGCGGATAGTCAGCTATCAGCACAGAAACCAGGAGAATCTGCATGTTCCTTGTCTTTAAAAGCTTTGGGATCTAGCAAGACTATCGAGCAAGGAAAGCAGCTGTCTGTGCAGGTGGCTTCTTCTGTTCCTGTTCTTGAATGATATGTATAAGTATGTTAGTATATTAGTATAAGCATATTATATGTATAAGTATATTAGGAGGAAAAGAAAAGATCCCTTCCAGCTTTCTGTTTTACAAGATTCTCTTCCTCAGTCTGGGAGTCAGATGTAAATAAAATGTGATTTTTTTTCCTTCTAAAATGTTACAGCTATCACTATAAAAGCAAACTTGTTTATTTAAATAATTTCATAATATTACTTCAACAAGCAATCCCAAACTAAATTTCCGTAAACCTAGGGTGGTCCGCATAAAAGTATAATGTTACAGTAAAAATAAAGCTGCTATAGCAGTGTAGACTAAAATACTAAGTTTGTCACAAAGGTGAAAGAAATTTGAAATAGGGATTTTAATATTTGCCCTGTTTTCTCATGCTGTATTGCTCCAATAATCTGCAAAACACATTTGACCAGGGGCAAAATCAGGTCAAAAACTTGGAATAACTTTTTCAAACACTACTGACTCTCTTTGATTTAAAAAGATCTAGATGTAATCACATCTCTAAAATACACTTATTGGCTACACAGGAGATAAGGATTCCTAAGAGGTAATTTAGACACTATTTTTTATTTTATTATTGATTTGAACTTTTGTATGTATGTGCCATGTGTCAGATTAGAAGATGTGTGGAAGTGGAGTTTTTCAGTGGTGACCTCCACTTTCATGGGCTCCCCCCTCCCAAGGAATGTACATCTGGTACCAGTCTTGTTTTCAATCCCTTTTTAACTCTTTGATGTATTTTATTTGCATTGTTCAGCTGAGCTGCATGTTTTCGACTGCTGCTTTAGTTCAAGACCTTACATATTCTATTATAGACACATGCAAGCTATTTTTCGTAAATTTGATTATAAGCTGTCTCGTGATAATTTCAGCTCTATGAGCAAAAGTGCAAGATCACTTCTAAATAGTACTTTTTCACTCCAACTTTTTCCAATCAAATAAAAAGTTTCCAGAAAAAATACATTTTGAATTCTAATACACAAGGCTTCTAATCATCAGATTCTGTCTACTTTTTGCTTTTCAACTAATGTATTGTCAGGAAGGACAGATGCATAATTTTGTAGATGAAAAGAAAATCAGTGTCTTGCAGATGTAGAAGTTTTTATGTAGATGTTACCTAGACGTGAGTCATGGGTGCATCAGGAAACCAAACTGCAGTCAGTACCAACTCTAGACTTTGCTAATGTCCATTGATTTTTCAGAGGCAGAACTTGATTGGCCTTGGCTATTAAAAAAAACCCACTAGACAATATTATACCTGGATGGGAGACCGTTAGGAAATCCCAAAGTTGTGGACTAGAATGGGAAATTGATAAAGTATCCTGGAAGGAGGTAGCAAGCCATGTCCACATTGGAGCACAACCCAAAGGAGACACTGTTTCACCTTCGGTATGAGTGAATTACAAAAGCCAAATGATTTCCAATGCAAACATGTGCCCAAGAATTTAGCCTCATAAATCATAATTTAAACATCAAATGATAAATTAATTTTGGCTGTGGAAACAATTTTGCTTTTCTCTTTTCTCAATATACCCCCTTTTTCATGATAAACTGGTGTATAGTATTAAGAGATGCTGGAATAATATGCACTGCTGTAAACCATCTTCTAGTCCTAGAATAAGAGCAATACATATAGAGAAGAGTTGAAGACATAATAAACCTAATAAGACTGTATGGGTGTACCCCGACTTATGACCACAATTGGGACCAGAATTTCCATTGCTAAGCAAGGTGGTTGTGAGTCACACCCAATTTTACAACCTTTTTTGCCATGGTTGTTAAGCGAATCACTGTAGTTAAGTGAATCATGTAGCTCATTCAGCAATCCAGCTTCTCCCATTGAGGCTGGGAAGGTTGCAAACAGCGATCATGTGACTCTGGGATGCTGGGTCATAAATATATGCTAGTTGCCAAGCATCTGAATTTTGACCAGGTGATCATGGAGATGCTACGATAGTCATGTGAGGACCAGTCATAAGTCATTTTTTTAAGTGCCATTGTACAAATGTTGTTCTAACTTTGAATAGTTACCAAATGATCAGTTGTAAATTGAGGACTACCTGTCGCGCAGATGGAGAATATGTGGTCTTCTAGCTATTGCTAAATTATGTTCTGAACTCCAGTACTCCATCTTTGCAGTACAATCCTTCACAATATGGCCCCATCTACATCCATTAAATCACAGCTGAAACATTGTAATGTTAGAATGTTGGAATTGTAGCCCAGCACAAAATAATTTGGTTCTCTGCAACCCACCCTCCATCTTTCTCACAATCTGCTGATGGAGCTTCTAACTTTGCCCACACTCACAAGCTGCTTCTCCACTGCATGCCTTGCACAGACACAGGTTTAATAGGTGATGTGTTTATCCGTGGGTGTGTGTTTTAAACCATGTGTGTTACCACCTGTTTGCAATTTGACACTAAGGGGAGAGAAATAAACCAGCCAGGCTTGGTCTTATGTCTTTAATGGGAACCTGAAGGGAAGAATCAACATTAACACTTTTTAAAAATAAAAAAAATGGTTCATCAAGACAAATGGAAAAGACCGGTTTAGTGACTAGATGAAAAGTTAGTATTTCTACTCCCAAGTGTTCCATCTATGGCTTGTTTCGGAGACTGGATTAATATATCAGATATCTTGGAGTTTTGCTTAGTATACTTATGAATATAGCCACTGGGATTTGCAAACCATGATTTGTGACTTACTAGCACTATGCACTGAAGTGGCATAAAAACCCATTACATATATTGTGTGACCACAGCCAATTATGGCTTATTTAACAAGCTGTGATTAAAACAAAAGGTTGGCTTAGTTCAATGTGCAAACCCTGATTCTTTCTTCTATGTCTTGACTTCTACTTGTGCAGCATTTCCACCATCCTTACCTTTAGCTGTGCTTAATTTGCATGTGTAGATACCACTATCATCTTCATGCACAGAGGTAAGCAGCAGCTTGCACTTGCGCCCGTCGAAATGCATCTTACACTGGAGCAGGGCAGGCTGCAGAAGGCGCCCCCGCCACAGCCAGTCCACGTCCACATCTGGTGGGCCAGAGACCAGGCATTCGAAGATCGCTGCATCCCCAGCCCCCACCACCACGTCCTGCAACGGGGTCAGCACTGCCAGGGAGTGTGTCTCAGGGTGCACTGGGGAGGAGGCAGGAACGGGAAGAGGAAATGGAAAAAGAGAGAGAGATGCTTCTCTGAGCAATGGAACAAAAAAGGATGCAAAGGATAAGGTATGGAAAGTGTGTAATGGACATTTTATCACTAAATAAAATTGCCAAGTTGCCACAACTTTGTTAACTTGCAATGTTGTAAGAGTAAAGACTTGGATTCTTCCACCTTAGCTGGCAAATTTTACACATGGCTCTCATAAGGAAGTTACATGCAAACTTGGATTTTAGAATTACTCTCTGGCCTCAGTTGCAGGTACCTTGCTTGTCACATTTCCAGTAATGTGCTGACTGAATGTGTGTTCTTCAACAAATGTAGTGGAGACAGAAACCTATGATCCTGAATTCTCCCAAGATGTTTATAGAGTGGCTACTTTTAGCAAGAGCTGTGAAAACAGCAGTCCTCAGCCCCTCTGCAGGTGACCTTAGATATGCAAAATGCAAAGGAATAGGAAGCATACGTAACCTATATACCCTTTTCTACCTATATCTTAAAATATCCAAAGCTACCATTCCATTCCATTCCATGGTTTAATGGAAAAAAAACAAATATATTGAAATCTTGCATCTTGGTTCAATAAGTAAGACTACCTTATAAAAAGGTATCTTACAGCGAAGCCTTCCTGAGCCAAGATGGAACAGCCAACTTGCAAATTTCAGAATCAAAAGGTTTAGAGCAGGGCTGTCTAACCTTGGCTTTAAGATGTGTGTACTTTAACTCCCAGAATTCTTGAAGTTGAAGTCCACACATCTTAAAGTTGCCAAGGTTAGACACATCAGGTTTAGAGCAAAGCAGAGCAACATTTTGTGTATTCTATTTTCAGTATGTCAGTTAAATGCTTTAAACAAGGTTTTTCCTTCCTACAAATGAACAGATTGTACAGCTATGGAAAAGCAGCACAGTTATTATTTAGATCAATATTTCTATCCCACACTTCAAATGCAAACGGACCCTTCAGTTAGAATGGCTTTCTCCCAAGCAACTCATTAACCACTGCAACAGGATATGAATGGAGACAAAGCAGTCTTAATCCAAAGCAAACTCAATCTGAATGGAAAACCATGACGGGGTATGGAGAACACAAGAGCATGATATGGAATAAGAAGGGGACACGGGGAGAAGGGACACCAGGATCTGTGCTAAGAACAAACCACACATTACTTTTACCAAACAAACAGACTTTATTTCATCTACAAAAAATGGATTCTCTACAGCCCAGCTCCTGTGAGATTCTCCCAGAATGGGAGCAGAATGGCGGTAAGAGACAGCATCCTTGGCCTCTACTGAAGGTGTCTAGAGACCAAAGGCTAATGGCCTCCCATTATGTCCAAAACTCCTCTCCATCCTATATAGTTCTGGGCAAAGAGTTCCTTCCTGGTCACTTTGTGCTGTCCAGAAGTCATAGTCAGATAAGGATGCTGAATTATGTGGTCTTCTGCCCAGGGATTCATGGATTTGAGCCTAACAAAGTCCACATGTGACCTATTCCTTTCAAAGAAACTTCATCTTAGTGTGTGGCCTCTATGAATGACAGAAGCCTCTTGAGAGCCCAGCAGGGAGAGGCCAAGTTAGTATTCTGCTCTAAGCCCCCAGGAAGAGAAGTGAGCAAAGGCAGAGGAGGAAAGGAGACATGGACACATAGAGGAAACAGAGAGAACCACACCCTGGCCAAAGCACAGGCCAAGACAGCAGTGGAGGCCAGAATGGGCACTGCATCCCATCAGGACTTAGATGGGGAATGCCTGGTATGTGGGCATGGTGTCCACTTCTGAGATTCTGTGCCTAGCACAGAACATATGGAGATCCATCTGGGGACAAGCTTTCTGCCCAAGCACTAAGGAGATGCCACAGATTAATTCAGCTCATGTAGCTATAGGGAGCTCAGAACTGCTCAGACAGCTGAAAGGAGTCCCAAACTACTTTCCCACCCACTATGTCCCATTCCCCTAGCTGCAACCAGGCTCTGCGTCCAAGGTGAATCTCAGCGCTGGCCATCCAGAAGCCAAGCCTTGCGAGCCTGGTTTGTTCAGTCGTGCCACGAGTAGAGCAACTGCCCAGGTTGTCTGGCTAGAGTGGCCCAGGGGCCAGGAGTACCTTAGCTCACTCTCCCTGTACAGACAAAAACACAGTCAGCAAGCAAAGGGTTAGTGCAGCAGGATGGACATAAAAGCAAAGCACAGACATGCCTGGTCTAAGCAAAAGATGTTCATGGCAGCACAAATACATCTATAGATAATGCCTGACAAAAGCAGATGCATCAACGTAATGTAATTACACACATAAACTCTCACACCTATCTGATATTATCATCTTGTTCATGAACATCATAATGAAACTAGGCAGAACTTCAGATTCCCCTACTGCTATCTTAGAAAATATGTCATTTGGAACTTTTCACAGATACAAATAATGGCTCCAGTTAGAACTTTGGTTCACATACTTATAAAGGAGCCCATTTCTGTTTCCCAAGAATGATGTCATGGATCAATCAGAGCAATGGACAACTTGTTTGTTACTCAGCAAAAGGAGACAGCAAGAAAACAGATTGAAATAGACCAGAGACATCCTCAGAGGGCAGCAGCTAATTCTATGTACTATTACTATTTATTTATATTTCCATCTTGAGTTTTTATTTGGTTAATGACTCCAAAATGGAGGTAAGTGAAAATATTAAATTTGTTCAATTGCCAGAAAAGTGCAGATCCAGCTCCCTCCTCGTTACACTGCTGTGTATCAGGCTTAAACCAAATATGAAACAGGGTTACTGACTGAAACCAACCTTCTTTTACAATAAATTATGAGAAGAGTTAGACATCAGCAGCTATGCATCCCCCGATTACACTCAATTTGGAGCTCACAGGTTTCATAAAGTGAAACTTGTTTCATAAAAGTGATGCTTTATGGGGGTATAGAAACACATTAAGTACTTAATTCTGATTGGTATTAACTGGAAGAAAGGAGGGACACCTGATGCCCATCTCCTAAATAACAATGAATAAGCTGAAAAGGAAAACAACTGCTAAAGAGTGGGGAAATATGGTGGGGTTATGGGGTCCGGGAGACTAAGAAGTACGCAAGCCACTTCTTATTGCAAATGGAGCTCATTGGTTGCCCCTCTGACTAATGTAGAAAAATGTCAATTATATATCAATGAAGTTACATTTTGAAAGCCAGTTTGATGTACTTGTTAAGGGCACTAGGCTAGAAAACCGGGAGACTGAATTCTAGTCCTGCCTTAGGCATGAAGCCATCCAGGTGACTTGAGCCCTTTCTCTCTCTCATTTCTAAGAAGAACATCAATGGCAAACCACTTCTGAAATCTTGCCAAGAAAACTGCAGGGACTACTCCAGTCAGTCTCCACAAGTCAAACATTGATTCAAAAGCATATTGAAAAAAAGTTACATTATATGTGAAATACGATATAGAAATTGACCTATGAATAAAGTAATTCTTGCTTCAAATCTTTTTGATGACAAGCACAAACTCTTTGAGAAAAAAATAAGCTACCACCTCTTAAATCATCAACTGCAATATGACCCAGAATAATCTTCAAAGTTGTTGTAAAGATTACCAAAACTTATTCTATAAAATGCTTTGAATATTCAAAACTGTTTTATAAATGCAATGAAGTTTGTAAGTACCACTCCTGGGTGTTTTCTTGCTTTCACATGTTCCTCATCCTTGCCACTCTTTAGTCAATGGCCATGAAGCAGCTACTGGTGATTAGAGAGATAGTAGAAGATTATGGGCAAACTGGAAGCATGTTCACATGGAAGAGCAGGATGACTGATGAGTGGAAGGAAGAAGCAGACATGCAGGTGGAATCTGTCAGATCATCACATGACCGGCAAAGCATTGCTGTAATTCTCATGCTTTGGACCTCCCAAAATTACCTTGTATATCAAGCTTGGCCTCACACTGTTTGGTGCCATATTCATTTATGGCCTTGCAGGCGTAATAGCCAGCATCTGTGCATTCCACCATGCGGATGTGGAGACAGAATGATCCATCCTCTTCCTCCACAGCAGAAATGCGTCGTCCATACTTTACGGGATGCCTGTTCTTCAACCTAGAGTACAGAACATAGGGTCTGAAAGCCTGCAGTGCTTAACATTTCATTCAGCTTCAAGAGATAATTCTAATGATTGTTTGTCTTTTACTGTATACCTCAGAAAAATACTACATTTTCTGATTCTGCCATTATCTTCTACCAGCCTTATTCTGTTACAATTTTTTTTCTTATAATTCATTCAAGACAGTCTAAGCCAGAAAATTACAGATTAATTTATTTCCATTACATTCTAGCCTACTTAACTGGTCTCAAATCTGAGACCACTGTTTTTAAAAACAGGGATAGGGTACCATTTATTCCTCATCAGGTACCAGTCTGGTTTTATATATTTCCAGGAGCACAAAACATTCACATCTCACAAAGACAGAGCAAAAGAGAAGGACCTCATTGTGTTTCTATTATAAGCAACAATGGAAATTTAATAATTTTTCATTCTTTTATAGGGTGAAGAAGGAAGAAAACAGATATCTGCATTTCTGCTATTGCCAGTAGTGGAAATACAACAAATGTGAAGATTAAAAATATCCTTATTGTGGCATTTCAGCACCACTGCTGAATTTTAGTAGCATACCAATATCTTTCTCGGGCTTATCCTTGTTCTAAAGATACTCCAAATCTTTTTCCCCTTTTCCCTTTCCACCATACAAACATAAATTAACATTTTCCCTTATGAGTTAGTACCTTCTGGAAATGAAAAACCAATAATGTAATTCTATAAACCTTCTAAAGTATGTCAACTGACACATTATATAACTGTTAATCGATTTTGAAACACTGATGGGAAAATGGGAAGAAAAAAATGGTATAGAATCTTCCTTGGCTAAATACCTGAAGGCAATTGTT
>JANHZU010000001.1:234499-244696 GCA_032468055.1 Acrochordus granulatus
TCAGTGGATCCAGTCAACAGTCAGTCTAGCCCAGCATGCTGTGTCACATGTTGCAGTCCACGGGATGAATAGGGGAAGCTCATAAACAAGCACAGGAGGGTAATCACTGTCCTCCACTGTTCTCTATGGTATGATATTATAAGTAGAGTAAAATGGTATATTTGTTATTTTATTTTCCATTCCCTTCTTAAGGATTTCAAGCACGGAATTTGCTGTTTCTTACAGAGGTTATGCACCATAATCCACCCATCTTGATTCCAGGATCCTTTTCCTAATCAATGAATGCCAGTTATATTCATATGTATGTGTGTGTTGGTAGGTTTTGGGTAAGGGCAACATGCTTCTCTTTGTAGTTGCTTGCACTAAACTACATTTACAAATCTGACACCTACCAATCCAGTTAGAGAGATATTTTTGGAATCTCAGAATCCCCCTTTGGTTTTATCACTTGAAGCAGTTTTATATCAAGAGCAAATCTGGCTTCCTCACAGCTCACCCTTAATTCCAAATGGTTTCTATATAAATTAAAAAGTATGGTTCCCAACTCTAATTCCAGATGAACTCCACATTGAACATTTTTCCATTTTGAAAATTATCTACTTAATCCTACTCACTGTTTCTATTCTTTAACCAGTAGCCAGTACATAAAAACTTTCTTCATATTCTAAATTTTCTTAGAAGCCTTTATAAGGGACATAATCAAATGCTTTTGGAAAGTCCAACCATATACTTATTATATAATTTCATTCTTGTTGACTTCAACTTCCTTCTCCATTTTAAAAAGTCTAGAATATTAGTGAGGGCAATTCAATGCAATCTTTACAGGTATTTCCTCTCTAAGTTCAAGATGGGAAAGAAAGGACCACTGTACATTTTTAGAGAAGAGCTGGAAGAATTATTAACATGTTGGATTCAAACAATGAAGAATGTATGAGTAAATAATGGCAGAGCCTTGATAACCTTTTAAGGCATAGTGAGTTATAAAAACAATTCAATACATTTTTCTGGCAATTGAAGCTTAGTGCCTTCATCTTTGTCTTTACTGAGCAAGGAGAACTTGCAATGGGAAAGTTTAAACAATAATTCGTAAGCAAAGTGGTAGCAAATTGCTCAGCGGCCATAGAAGCCATGGAAGTAAATAGCAGTCAGCTAAAGCACTGAGCATTTATGGGGTAACAAATAATAACTATAACAAATAATGGCAAGAAAAAAATGAGTCAAGATGTTCCTTCAACCATTTCCCCAAAGAACCTGCTTTTTGTTAATAAAAGAAGGTAAAATGTATGCCATATGCTTTAGCCTTATTGGCTGCATTTGCACAAGAAGCTTATCCATGGTTTATATAATTAGGAATTTACATAGAACCATAAACTCCCTATGTGGTCTGGGTGTGCATAATACACTAAAAAAAATGTAGTTGTCCAATCAGCAATTAAAAGTATCATGTAAACATAGCATTTATTCATCTCCATTGCTGATAGAATCATCAACCTTAATTAGTGAAAAAATTAATGAGGAACTGATGCCAAAAGGATTGGCTGTATGGCCACAGATACATTATCATAGCCTGTTCAGCAGAGAATCTTCCTCCCCTCCCCCCACCATCCTAAATAATGTATTCAAAAATAATAATATACTATGAAATGACAAATTAGAAAAACAGCACAGTTCCTACCGTAACTTTGCTTTCTGCAGGAGCGGAAAACTTCGCTTCCATAGGGGCAGCAAGAAAGAGAGACACACGTCATTGAAGTGCGATTGCCAAATCAGCCCAGGCCCAGAATATCCCAAAATGTTAGGGAATAAAATATATGTAGTATGTCCTGTAAATGTCAAGAAATCTGGAATGCTACATGTAGGGAACATTATTAGAAGAGCAAGGCTTTTTCACTGTATGTATGTATGTATGCATGCATGTATTTAAATGCATTTCCACCTATCTCCCTATCTGCCACCATGTATCTATCTCTGTACATGATTCTGGGTGACTTACAGTGTGATAAAACTACAGTATAAAAATTAAACAGTAAAACAATGAGACAATAAATACATTAAAATTAATAAGAAATAGCAAAGATACTGGAGATAAATAAAGTGGAGGTGAAATCTTCTGATTAATCCAATTATTATTTCCAGGATGACATGCCCCTATCTGGGCCCCAGGCCAACTGGCAGAACCAGGTTTTAAGGCCTTTATGAAATCCTTGATCAATGGGGTCCGCAACATGCCCCTGCTGCTGGCATGAGTGGAACGGTCTGATCCCATTGGGGTGAGAGAATTCCTCAGATAATCTGGATGCATGTCATACTTTATAGGTAATAACCAATACTTTGAATTGGATCCAGAAGCAAACTGGCAGCCAGTGCAGCTCACATAATGGAGATGTTACATGGGCCATCCTAGGGGCCCCCAGAACTGTCTGTGCAGCTGCATCCTGAGCCAGCTGAAGCTTCCAAATACTCTTCATGGATAGCCAGATGTAGACCATGTTTATTTATTTATTAAATAGATATATATATAGCTGCCCAACTCACACATAGGTGACTCCAGATGGCTTAAATATAACAAGAGGAGGCACAGATGTTAGAAATCCAGATATGGATTCATACAAGGACCTGGGAAATAGAATCTAACAGCTATACTTTTTTCAGAGAAAGCAAAACAGGGAAGCTGGTGTCCCAAAAGTCTTGGGCTGAAAGAATGGGAAATTTAAAAGACATGTCCTTAAGAATTCATTGAGTGCTTCAGAGATGCTATTCAAATGTACGTATTCAAGTTGCATGTTTTTCCCTCTCTCACACCATTTCCACTTCTCCCACAGACTGCATCCTTCCCTTCTCAAGATCCACAGCAAGAGAGTGCCAGGCAAAGTAAATGCCGCTCTTGAAATGGTGCTTGCCTCCACATTATTTGACTAATGGAATATTTTATGTGCCAACTCAGAAATAAGTTCCATTGATTCAGTGAAATGCTTTGCTAATAGGGATAAGATTACAGCCTAAATTTACTAAGTCAAACCAGATTCCTCCTCTAGTATTTTGTTTCCAACACTGGCTAACCATATGCTATGATGAAACTCATGGACAGAGCATGAAGGTGAGACCCAACTTCTATATTTGATTCCCAACCTAAAATGCACTGCTTCTGATTAGGTGGGTTCTAATTTTAGTTATTATAGCTAATAAACAGATCTCTCTCTTGGAAACTGTCTAATCTAGAAGTGGGAAAACTTTGGCTCTCAAGAAAGATTTTAGGGAATTTGAAGTTCTATGGGATTCCACACCTCAATTTCATCTAAAAGTTGAATATGGAACTTAATGGATCTCCACATCGAAAAAGCAATCATTTGGGCCCATTAGGGGGGGAGAGAGGGAGGAAGGGAGAGAGAGAGAGAGAGAAAGAAAGGAGGAAAGGAAAGGGAGAGAGGGAGGAAAGGAAGAAGCGAGAGACAGAGAGGAAGGGAGAGACAGAGAAAGCAATTTCTATAATATGGAAATGTTTTTATTAAGATACAGGTTCTGGAGAAATCAAAAACTTGCTCCTTATTTTATTACATTTGGGATGGTCCTATAATTAGACCAATGTTTTCCTAACTATGATCCATGGAACACTTGGATCCTGCTGAAGCTGAATACATGTTCCTATTCAGCCCAGATACATTTGCTTCCTGAAAACACCACTTTACCATCCCATAAACTAACAAAGGGCTTAACCCAATTAATTAACCCATGGATTAATCAAAGGATTTGTACACAAACTGAACTACAAAGCAATTACCCACAGCCTGTTTGGATAGCATCTGAGATGAAAATGGTTTTGACTACTTTGAAATCCACTGTGTTTTGTAAACACAGCCAGTGTAGGTTGCTAAGAGAAGATGTTTCACAGCCCTCAAACCCACCTAGACTCTTTCCCTACCTAATCCCTTCCTGTAAGAAAGACTGATATTAAAAAGAAGAGTGGCCCTGCACTTTTAATAGTTGCACAGTAAGTGACATGTGCATTATGCTGCACAGATGTTTAAAGGTGCAAAACTGCACCTTCTTTTGCATCTGGCCACTGACTAGCCTTCTCTTTTTCTCATCAACCCCCAAAATAGACTGAAGGGCAGAAATAATACAACGCACCATGCGTGAAGCGTCCAAAACGCCGTGAATGACCACTTTTCTGCAAAAAAAAAGAAGAAAAAGGTAGCATTATCTCAGGATGGTCAGACTTGGCTGAGGAGGCAAGTTGGAAGTATGATAACACAGAAAAACTCACAGGAAAAATAGTCTATTTCCAATGACAGCCAAGTCCCAGCATAAGGGCAACCTCAAGGAAAGATCAAACAGAGCCAGTTTGTTCTGCTTCTGCATTACTTCCCTACAGGGTTCCTTCCAACATAACAAGTGGACCCTTCTCTAGACCCTGGGTAAACCCTCCATAGACCTCTATAACTATCATCTTGCTGCACTCTGCCAGTCTTGAGCATCTGAGAACTTGCCTCAGTTGGTGGAATTCCCCAGCTCTCATCACTCCAGCCCACTCAGCATGATCATGCCAAATTCAGGAAACATTACTTTCCCCCAAAGTCCTTATCCTCTGTTCCTTTAATTTTTTGAGACAGCATCACAGACACTTTGTGCACAAAATTAGGCTTCCCTTGATAAAAATTACCCCTCCATCCAATTGCCAGGAAGTTCTTCCATGAAGGAAGCAAGTGTACCAGGCTTCTTGTGGAAAAGAATTTCAGCCTTGGCTAGTAACTCTATAGGGTGCTCAAAGGATAAACCATTGGTGCTTTCCATCAGGAAAAGGGCAGATTTTGTAATTGAGGAATAGTGATGGAGCAGCATATATGTGCTTATAAACACATATTCTTATGCATATATGCAGACAAGCTCAGGCACAAAGCCACCCACTCCTCAGCTTTCCTGCTGTTCCATTTTCCAACAAATCTGCTAGATTCTCTCATGATACTAATACTGAAGTGAAATATTCTGAGCAACAGTGAATAACAGTGATAGCATCAGTCAGTGAGAAATGAGAGATAAATTGCTGATGACACAGAGCAAAGAATATCTACACAGATACCTTGCACCACCACACAGTGCCTCATTTTCCTTTTTTTCTTTTGCATTGGAGTCCATTGGATTCCAAATTGTAGGAGTCTGTGGTGGCAAAAAAATCAGGATTCCAGTAGCATTTTTCCAACTACCACATTTTACTGAAAGGCCTAAACTTACAAAAGCTTTATTCATCAGAAAAAGTGCTACCAGATTCCTGATATCCTTCAGTTGGATTTGTATTCTGGTCAAGCTAGCTGGCCCCCCCCCCCCCCGAAGGCTAGTGCTGGCTGGCAGCCCAAGTGCCTTGCCAGGAAGATATATGAACAGACAAATGCCAATGGATAATTCCTCCATCAAGAAATGAAAATGCAATCAACATCCATTAACAGGTATCTGGCTAGCATCCCCATGCATCAGGCATATGGCAGGAGGCACACCCTTGCTTCAAGATTATGTACAAGTGATACTGCTTGCAATTCAAATACTAGAACATTAGAAATTGAGGCATCTGGGCAAACTAAGTTAAATCCATCCTATAGGAAATATCCCCAATTACCCAAAAATTAAGGTCACCACTTTCCTGCTCCAGAGAGCCCACTCAGTTAAGGCAATACTAAAATGAGAGAAGGCAGGTGGAAATATTTGGCTTGATGAGTGAGCAAGAAAGGTGCCATCATCACAGAGGATAGAAGCGCTTAAGGTTACCTTAACATGCAGGTTGGGCTTTCACTGACTTTGCTTGGTGAGAGTCTTCCCAGGATTCTGAACCCTGGACATATCTACCAGCAAAGGCTGCATCCCCTTCATTGGAAAGCAACAATGAATTCAAATAATATAGGCTCAAATTCCTCCTCTCAAATGTATCAGTTCCTTTTCTGCATGATGGTTTGGGGGTACTGTCAGCCTCAGCGTTTCTTGAGGGGAGAGATTAGCAGCACCTCAGCCTACTCTGGCTATAGGCTGCTTCTGCTCCATCCATGAACCACCACTCCCAAACTCCAGGTACATCAGGTAAAAGATCTATCCATTTTAGCATGCCTAGTGGCTAATCAGGCATTTTGCGGAGTTCGTAAGACCAAGGCAAACGGTCAGCCCAGGCATCCTTGCTTCCCTAGCGCTCCCTCGAAGAAGAGGGGTGCCTAAAATGGTAGAGCAGCCAAAAGGCTTGGCTTGGTAAAGGACGGCTAACAAGAGGTGAAAGAAGGCGAAGGCAAGTGGGGGTGCGCGGCTGGTATGTCCCGACGGCATTGATCCCGCTCTCGGGAGCAATAGGGAGCGCCCCCACCCTCCCGGCTTGGAGGCCCCGAGTGACGTCCACACCACGAGAAGCCGCGCTCCTGCCAGGTGCTGACGCACAGGACCTGATGACGCAGGTGCTCAGCCTCGTAACCCCGGGCTTTGGGCTTGAGCGGGGCAGCCTGCCCTGCCACCTCCGCTTTGGGTATCCGAGGCGAAGAGCCGGGTCCCCCCTCCAGGGTCGGCTGCTTCTGCGCTTTTCAGAGGCGCCGACCCCTCCGTTGCCACCAAACCCCGCCCGAAAGAGGGGCTAGTGGGCTTCTGGCGGAGGGCAGAGTCCTCTCGCCCCCTCCCTGGCACAAACGCGCGCGCGCGCGCGCGCACCGTGTTGTGGCAAATCCACCCCTCGGAGCAGAGAGGCCAGGCCGCCAGGGAAGGGTCCCGGATCTCCCCACCCCGGGACTGGCATCCCCCTTGCCCTCCTCCCGAAGGCGCTGGGGACACCCAGTGGGTCTCCGGTGGCCCGCCCCTCTCTCTCCCCGAGGTGGGGTTCGTTACCTGGAGACGCTTCTTCACCCAGATCTTCTTCATCTCCCCCAACTCGCGCGCCCTGGGCGACCCCCGCCCGAGATCAGTGCGCTGCGGCCACCCCGCGGCTTCCGGGCCCGGCGCATGGGGGCAGCTGGGGAAGGAGCGGCATC
This sequence comes from Acrochordus granulatus, assembly GCA_032468055.1. NCBI lineage: Eukaryota > Metazoa > Chordata > Lepidosauria > Squamata > Acrochordidae > Acrochordus > Acrochordus granulatus. The sequence continues at coordinate 241,489 of JANHZU010000001.1, forward strand.
CTTCGCACGAGCGGCGGCCTCCGGCTGCCTCCCGCGGACGCGCTCGCGGAGGTACCCGTCAGCCCGGAGCCTCGCCCGCCGAGACAATGACAGCGCAGGCGAAGAGGTGGGTGCCGCGAAGAGGGAGGGGCCGGAGGGAGGGCTTGGAAGGAGGAGCCGGGTGGAGAGGTTCGAGGGGCGATGGCTGCCTCTCCCCAGCGGCGAGGTCCCCTCCGGGGTCATCTCCGTCTGGGAAGACCGGGGGAAGGGAGCGGCCTCGTGATACCTGCGCAAGGAAACACGCGGAGATCCAGCGGGCGGCCGCCCAGCGCTGACCTTGTCCTGCGCCTCCGTCTCCTGCTTCTGCCGAACCTCACCTGGGAAGGCAGGATGATTGCATGGGAAGCGGCCGGCCGGAGCCGTCATAAGGGCACCTCCGGATCCGGAGGCAAAGTAGCCCTTCCCTGGTTCCCTTGGACGAAGAGGAGGGGAAAACCGTGTAGGAGCATCTCGCCCAGAGAACCGGATCATCATCGGTAGCAAACTGCAGTTCTCTGAAGGGAACTGGGGTAGAGGAACTCAGCTCAGGCCTTGGGAAAGGGGAGGGAGCAGGGAAACAAACGGTGGCTCAGTCCCTTGAAAACAGAAAGGGCAACAAAGAGACTTAGTCGCAGGAGAAACAGGAGAAATTTTGGACGGAATCTCTTGTTCCTTTCTTGCCCAGCAATAAGCGCCTGCCCACAAATATCTCTTGATGGCGTTCTACATAATACAGTTGTCCAATATTCATGTAACTGAGTTCTTGATTAATAAAAGTTTGGAGAACCTGCACGTGTAAGTTTATCTGGTGTTGGGAAAAACTTTATGGATTTCAGATTTTGTTATTAGTAGGAGGCAAAAAAAGGGAAAAAAGCCTGCACAGGCTGTTGAGATTTTATTATTTTATCTTATTAAAATTAAAAGCATTTCCATTTGAGAAAGCCATGGCTATTCAAATAGTTAAATAAATAAAACCAAATTTGTAACGTAGCTTGCCCAGAGCATTGGGATCAGAAAGACCTCTTAGCAGTTAACTGTGAAGAAAACTTTAGGATGATCAACCTTCCCTTCTCTTCCATGGAAAGAAAACAGTTTCTGCAGGCTTCTTTTTGACCAAGAAATTCAGTTTGCACTGCACATTCTTGTGAGGTATCTTGGATAGAGTGAACATCTCCAAAATAACTTTTACCTCCAAAGTAACTTTTAATTTCAAAGGTAAAACAAGCTAACTAGATTGCTCATGCATTAAAACCCACTCAAGAAGATATATGCCATGGTTCCTGCCTTCAGATTAAAATAGCATTATCATAACCAAATATAGTATAAATGAGGTGCTGATGACAAATAATTGAAGGGAAGACTTGTATAAAACAGTTCCAGCAAAGTATACATGAGTCAAGAATGTTATGTAAGTACAGGAAAAGGATCTATCTTTGTGGGAGAGAGAAACTGAGGAATAACCGATATAAGTTCATAGAGGGCATGAATATAACGATTTATATAACCTATAGCTTAACTTTGGAGAGCAGTATAATCTCTGAAGTGCTCATGCTAGTCCCACAGAGAGTAAAAGGATTTTATTATTTTATCAAGTATATAAAGCATTCTTATTTTAAATCACTCCAGGATTTGGCCTGATTTGGTTTATCTCAGATATGCTATCTATCATATACTATCTATCTTAGAACTATCATCTAAGCTACTATTTAAGATAAGGATAAAGTTAATTAAAATCATACACTTCTAAATATCTATTTTATTGCTTTCTTTCTCTCCTCCTACATATATTTCTTATACTTTCTACTATTAGAATCTTGACTCTCTTCATTACTTATGTAACAATTCTCATATTTACCCACATGCATACTTACTTAAGAAATAAGTACACTACAACTAAGTGTATCAATGATTTAGGTTCCTATAATCAGCAAAAGGAAAATCTGGTAGTGGTTCGTTATTTACCATAATTATGTTTTTATAATCATGACAGAAAGAGCCAACGAACTGGAGTTTCTGTCTCAGGTGCCAAAATAATGTGGCTGGCAAAAATTTGTATAATATACTTTTCATTGAAGGGAGCACAGGACTCTGTTTGCTGCTCTGTCTTGAGCAGCAAAATATTATGGACTGGCTTTCATAACGCTGCTGTCTCAGGGCACTAAGAGCCACAGAATTGCTTTCTGTATACGGAATGTTATTGAGGCTAAAAGATCAGCAATTTTTCTTCTCTAATATTTTTATGAAGGAACGTACGAGCCAAACCAAACTGGGCATCTTGTATCAATTTGACTTACTGGACTCTAACCACTACTGTATACAATATTCTCCAACTGTTCCCCAATTATTGTTGGACATAATGATTGCTAATAATCATTCAAACCAGATTGGGGAAGGTACAGATAATGTGTATGGTAGTGATACTGGCAAGTCCAATCTGCAAATGGTACATTTAAACTAATTTATTCAGAGGTCCAAAACAGGTGACAAACTGAAGAGGCCTCTAGATGCCAGTGTTTCTTCTTATAAAAGACACCAATATGTTGGAATGGGCTATATACTGATTTAGAAGAGGCTCCAGTTAAAGGGGAGTTTCATGATTTTGTGCCTGAATGCAGTGAAACCACAAGGCTTCCAAACTTACTATCATCACTGTTGCCTCTTTGCTTTCACTGATTTTTCTGAGATAATGGAAAGAAAGTAATGACCTGATCTGCTTTGGGAAAGAGGTAATGGACTGTGGTGCTTCTACAGTAAGGTCTAGTGAGTGGGCTTTCCATTCTCTGGAGTCTTGATGGTGTCCACAGGTCTATTTAGGAGTCTTCTACTTCATACAAGATGGATTGGTACATCATGTAAATTCATTACTTGGCTTACTTTTAGATTAAAACAACACAAGAAACCAGCCATTTTAGTCTATAAACTATCATTCATTTCTTAATTTAATGTGTGAACCTAGCCAACTGCAGCTTATCTAATAAACCATGGTTTAGCACAAAGCATGTATCCAATTACAGACTTCACAATTAGGTTGCAACAAATGGAATTATGTGCATGCACAGAGAGATATATATAGAGATATATCTCTATATCTATATCTAAGTTCTAGTTCCTCCTTAGCCATGAAAGCCAGCTGGGTGACCTTGGGCCAGTCACTCTCTCTCAGCCCAACTCACCTCACAGGGTTGCTGTT
>JANHZU010000001.1:283747-294121 GCA_032468055.1 Acrochordus granulatus
GAAGTGGCAAAGGCAAGCTAAGCATGCACCCTTCAGGGTGAGAAACTAGAATTTAAGGAAAAGTTATATCCACTTTGTTACTTCACAAATCTTTTCCTCCCTTTCCCAGCCACACTGGACTTACAGCTCTGAAAGCAGCTAGGTTGTTTTCTGCTTCTTCTTTGAGATGAATCTCCTCTTGCAACCTGTGAAATAGGGCAGAAAAATGGGTATTGGGAACATTAGTAAATCACTCACTGGTCTATGTAAAGAGTGTTGCCTTTCCCATGCTTTAGAAATCCAAGGCCAATGCTTCACCCTAAACCTCTGACACACTCCCAAGCCACTGGAATAAGATATGCATCGGGAATGGGCAATTCTCCTACATTCCAAGGGGTAGGGGTGGATCTGGCTGGTGGCCAGGCTGGGAATGGAGCAAGATCATGTCCTCTCATTGCCTGTTTTAGTCAAAGCCTTAAGCACAAAGGCATGAGCTCATTGATGGATAATGCTTACTCCCCCTTCCCTTTTAGGGTAGCAGAACTTTGCTCTATTGAAAAAAAGCTAGAGCAGGAGCCAGAGACATGCAAAGAACAGCATGGAAACTCTTGCGAAGACCCTCAGCCTGGGATTCTGGTGATGACACTATATGAAAGATATATAAGGTGATGGGACACAGGTGGAATGTTATCAAGATGCTGAAATGCAGGTTCTGTCTTCCAGGTATTTTGACATGGGACTGGTATGGCATCAACTAGATCACTTTTTTTCTCAGATAAGGGCATGCGGAATTTGGGATTATAAGTCTTATCACAAATCAGTGAGAGTAGTCATTGATCATAGCTGCTGGAGAAATACAAACTGTAATCTAACATTTCTGGAGGGCTTGAGATTGGGAAAATCTCAGTTTGGGGTTTTGGACACTAAAGCTGGTGAAACATTGCCCCAGAGTTCTGATTTCGATATCCTCAGCTATTGTGTTTCATATCTCTATTTCTATACTTTTGTGTTTTAAATACAGCACCCATAAACTTCCGAACCTAAAGGTTTTGTCCAAGCTTTTGATATCCTAAACGAGATGGGAACCTACAATTTCAACAGCAGTTAGTTTTAGCTGTTGTAGTTTTTTGTGATAAATCATGCAGAGGCAGTCTTCTATATGGGACTTTTGCATAAGATTTACTCAGTCTCATGCCTCCCTGATGTCTAGTAGCTGGCATGAATGGTGGGAGATATGGTCTCCACAAATCTTAAGGACCCCAAGTTAAGAAAGGCTGTTTTGTAGCCCCTTCCATTATTTTGTATGTGGTTTGGTGGGAAAGAGCAGAAGCAAAGAGCAAGTGATGCCATTTGCTACATCCCTATAATCTGGGATCCTTAATTTGCTGCAGTCCAAACTAGAAAGAAAGCTCCATGTTGCTTCTCCAAAATACAAGCCAAAGATCACAGTTGATGTATACTATAAAGAACCAGGGATTAAAATGATGATCCCCAAATTCAGTGTACATTTGCTCTCAGGTCCAGAAAATCATTCTAATGATATACTTATGTTTTTATTGTATTCAAAGCTGCCCAGAATCATTTTGGGTAGTGAGATGGGCAGCATATAAATTTAATTAATAAATATCTGGTTGAAAGACTTTGGCCCCTAAATTTCTTTGCCTGAATTTCTCCTCTCTTATCTAGCCACAATTCCTGTCAACATGCTCAATTTTGCTATCCTGCTGTTGTCTTCCTCCAGCAGGGTCCACTTGTGCCCTGTCACTCACAATGGAGTTAAATCTGGAGGAAAAGAAAAAGCTTCAGAGAGGTTTGGTCACAGAGGAAGGGATTAGGTATTGTCTTTCCAGAAGCAGGATATAAAAGGCCCTCCTACTAAACAGCCAGTTTTTTCCAAGTTATTGAATTATTTTTATTTCTCTTCTGTTGTTCTAGCATTGTTCCATGGCTGGTATGAGGTGTGCCAGGGCACATCCTGTGAACCCAACTATTGAGTCCTCCAGAGAAAGCAAACCATGACTTAGCATCATTGTGAACCCAGCTACTGCATAAATCAAGCTGATAATCATTAGAGCTGCAATAGCTGAAATTATACTGGTACAAAGTATAGGGAGTTATGAAGAATCTGCTGACATACAAAGAAGACCAACATCAGATGACTATCAGGGAATAATTTTTCTTAATAAATTGAAAACTGATTTTTTTTCTCATGAGGAGAACATTTTGGAACAAAGCTTTATAAACTTGGAAGATGTGCTGGATAACATAGTATCTTGATACCTGGTTATCAAGATACTATAAAGATACCTTCAGCTTTTTAATGTACATTTTTTGCCTTCAATAATGAAGGCACTGCAGAAGAGGGATTTTATTTCCAAACCATTAATATATTTAACATACAACCCCAGAAGGGAATTGGCTTCTGGCTCTCACAGAGAGATAATTAATTTAAAAGTTTTAGAAACCACCCTTTTTCTAATGTTCAGGATATCATTTTTCTTTATTTCAACTTAGCCCTTAAAAAAACTTATAGAGATGGGTCATTGTCATATTCTTGTGGCACATATATCCTAAGCAAGTCAGTGGTTGAGTTGGGATAAAAATAGGCAATATGCATCATGCAGAGAAAAAAAATCAAGCAACCTCATTGGAAGAGGCAACAAAAGATATTCCTCACCCTGCCAAAAGATATCAAAAATTTATTTCATAAGAACTTGCAAACAATTGCTTATAGTATCAGACCTCCCACCCCCACTCCCATCTCTCGTGCAATTGAAAAGGAAAAAAACAGACATAACTGGTATGATATTAAGCTTAAAATACCCTCATTTAAAACCAAATCCCAGTATTTTATAAGGAAGAATATTCCATTCCCTGCCTGCATAAGTAAAATTACACATGTGTGTAATCTTCCATGAGGTCCAAGTCAAAACATTTTAATCTTCTACTTCAGCTTTTTTTAAAGAAAAAGACTGATGACCTTACTACTGACTTTGGAACAAGTATGCTTCCTTGTGCCAAAGTAAACCTTACAAATATTTTCTCAGCAAACTTAAACATTGTACGAGATTTTTAGATAGTTTTCCTCTTCAAGATGATTATTTTAGCCCAAAAAAGCTTTCTTAAATTTCTAAAGATGGAAAGCTTTATAAAGAGAGGATGATATGTCAGGGACTTCATAGGGCACATTCTGAGATGTGTTCAAGAGTACATTTTTTTTTATCATGGGCCCAGTGAGACAGAATATCCCTTATTAGTCATAGTGGCAACATCAGGGCAGAGCGCAAGAAGCTCGCAACTTCAAGGTGAAAGTTGCTTAGTGACTCTGGCAATACATGTTTATCCAGCGCTTGGCAAATATGACATTTGATAAACAAGTTTTTGCATTGCTGTCAGGGCTGGAAAAGCACTTCCTCTGGCTGTGACTTGTGCTACCCTTTCCTCTTAACTCCATTTCTGGTCAGGGAAGTGAACCTCTTTGTGATTAGGAAGAAACCTTAGCTTTACAGATAAACATCAATAGACAGAGATGATCTTAGAGGAAAAGCATGGTAGCAAGTCGTGGGCCTCAGTCTCACCTCTGCTTCAGCTTCTGGAGATCATCTATCAGATTGTCCCTCTCCACATCCACACGTGCTCGCTGGTTGGTCAGCAGCTCCACCTGACGCCTCAGCTCCCTCAGCTCTTCCTCGTACATTTCGGCAATGCGCGTGGGCTCCTTGCCCTTGAGTCGATTGACTTCAGCCACCATGAGGGCATTCTGCTGCTCCAGGAATCGGACCTTCTCAATGTAATTGGCAAAGCGGTCATTGAGCTCCTGAAGCTCCACTTTCTCATTCGTACGGGTTTGCAGGAATTCCTGGTTCATGGCATCAGCTAGGGAGAAGTCAAGAACATCACCGGCACCTTGATAGGCCGAACGCAGTGGGGCTGAGTAGCTGGCTCGGAAGCTAGACAGGGTGGGCACTGCAGCACTACGGGACACTTGATAGACCCGAGAGGAGATGGAACTGGAAGAAGAGCCCTTGGTGCCGAAAGAAGCCCTTGGGAAGGAAGGGGCAGCTGTCCCACCAAAGGTACGGCGGTATGAGGAGACCCTCTGGGTGGAGAAGCTCATGGTGGCGGCTTGATGGGGTAGGCAGGAAGGCAACAGCTGCTCCGGGTAAGAAGACAGAGTCAGGACGACAGTCGGAGCTCTGTCTATTTGTATCCCTGAGTCTTGACATCATCATCCAACAGCCCCCTCCCTCCAGTCTGGAACAGTGGATTCCTCTGTTAAGTAAGAGAGGAGGGAGATAGATGGCAGCAGCTAGCAAATAATCTCTGGACTCAGTCACTCTTGAGTTCAGCTTGGCAACCGCAGCTAGTTCTTTCTCAGTAACAGCCAAGATGATAGATAGGGGATCACAGTCAAGAGATATGAAGAAGGAAAAAGCTGGGGATATAGAAAATTCCCTTTGGAAAGTGGAAAGGGGTGGAAAAGAGATTGCTAAAGGAATCAGAGAGTGAATGGAAACAGTTATTTTTAATCTGAAAACAGTTATCTAACGCCCACGCTTTAGAAGGTGGCAGGAGATGTATTAGGAAGCATTTATAGTCCTCCAGAGCCAAAGAAATAAACCTCCGTGAAAACCACACACACACATTAACAGATGTGAAGACATTCCCTAAAGGACTGGGCAGGCCAACAAGTTCTCCTAAACTGGAATGAAGCCAAACTGAGGAGTCTTTATAAAAGACAGTGAATAAATATTTCCCAGAAAAACTGAATCCCAGTGAAGTTACCTAAAGCTTAAGTCTCAGGAATGGAGCACGTGGGCTCTGCAACCATTTCCTGAGTACAAAGTGATGACAACTAATGCCAACTGGGGTCGGTTAGTCTAGTGGCTAAGGCACCAGGCTAGAAATTAGGAGATGGTGAGTGCTAATGTCACCTGAAGCATGAAAGCTGGCTGGGGGACTTGGGGCCAGTCACTCTTTCTCAGCCCAACCTACCCCATAGGGTTGTTGTTGTGGGGAAAATAGGAGGAAGGAGTATTAGGAGTGTCTGCCGCCTTGAGTTATTTATAAAAATAATAAAGGTGGGATATGAATAAATACTCTTTAAAAAAATTCTGGACTTATACAGTACATTTTCTAAGGAAGGCTGAAATGATGATGAGTAAAATCAGCTACACACTGTCTCGATGACAAGTGCAGTGTGTACATCTGTTCATCTGTGCATGAACAGATCTATGTAGTTTGCTTGTCAGAAATGTAGAAGTGATTTGCCATTGCTTTCTCATTTACCAGTTTAGTTTACAGCTCTGAAAATTTTTGGTTGTTTCCAAAGGGGATTTACAAAATCTGGCGCTGCTTAGGTTTTTAAAGTTAGTTAAATTTGGCTTGGTGAGCCACCTGCATGGCTGGAGATAGTTTTATCCAAAAGGCACTTCTGTTACCTTTTGAATCACATTGAAATAGCTTTTTCCAGCAAGCAGGAGACAGATAATCAACTCCTAGGCCTCCTGGACCTATTGTATGCCATTTTAAATACATACATTGCACAGAAGGGCTGAATCACTGACAATTGCTCAGGAAGATCATTGCAGAGTGAGGTGGATCACCCTGTTTATCCATGCATCCAGAATGGAGCCTGATGAGTAGCAAAGTCAGAAGTTCCTGACTCTCCTCCTCCTTACGTTCCCCCAGGTGGTAGCCAGAAGACCTAAATAGCTCTGCTGCCCTGAGCTGTCAGAGGCTATTCAGAGCCAAGAGGAAGGAGTCATGTTAACTCTTCCTGCTCCTAGCTCATAGGAGGACTCAGGATGCCGTCTCTTCAGCCCTGACAGCTGCTTAGCTTGTTGAGATTCAGGTGTCCACACATTCCCTTTCACAATGTATAAACCCATCCCTCTCTCGGCCTCCCAACATCACACTGCCCCTTATTTCCCACTTAAACCCACAACAGTTCATGAACCAAAAGAGTCTCTTCCCACTGCTTTTTCTGACTCGGTGGATCCTAGGGGTTAGCCAATAGCTACCACAGAAGAGGTGTGCTTCAGCCAGTTGATGGCCTCCCTGTCTCCCACAAAGGGCCCTGGTTCTTCATTTAAGGCCAGCAAAACCGGAAGCATCATCTGACCTCGAGAGAGTGAATCCTATATTTTCTCTGTGAATTGGATGAAAGGCTACATCCTTTTACTTGACTCTGCCCTTCAGTTCATGGAATGGCTCGTGGTTTCTAGTCATGTAAGGAAGGAAAGTTTTCTTCACTCGCCTTCACTGCATTGATTTGGTACGTCTTGCTCATGTCGTGATACAGAATAAGAAGGGAACATAGACGTCTTCTAGTTCAGTCCATATGGCTATCTGACTAAAGTACATCTGCTTAAATACATCTAGTTAAGACTTATTTCACCTCTTACTAGATTTCATTTATATAGTAGAAGAGACAAAACCTCCAAATTTTTTAAATGGGAATTGCTCCAATGCCTTAATCATCTGGTTGGTACACTTTTCTGAATCATTCCTAGTTTTACAATATCTTTTTTCAGAGGTGATAATCTGAACAATCTATGGTATTCAAACCATACTCAAATATTGTCAAAGCAGCAATTTCCCACAGTCAATAGTTTAGAGTGCCAGCAGCACATTATGGAGCTTTCTAGGCTCTAAAAGGTACAACTTGTCCACATATAACTTCAGGATTATACATAGGGTGTGCTAAAAATTCAAAATAGTGGCCATGATGGAGCAATTGAAACTTTGCCTGTTTCTTATTTTAGATATTGGATTTTTATCCCACCTTTATTACTTTATAAAGGTGGGATAAAAATCCAATATCTAAAATAAGTAACTTGATAAGTAACTCAAGGTGGCAAATCTATATAATACTCCTTCCTCCTATTTTCCCCTCAACAACAACCATGTGTGGTGGATTGGGCTAAGAGAGAGTGACAGGCCCAAAGTCACCCAGCCAGTATTTTGCATGTACAACACACTTAAAAAAGGGGTATAAGTTCAGTCGCACTCTCAGGCCCACCTGTACCTGTACACAGAAAACTGTCTTTAATTATCTGAAAAGAAGGGAATCTGTTAATAGTATAATTGCGAACTACTGTTCTTGTATGAAACAATATGTAGAAAACAATATATTTGGTGCCCTGAAAGTCTTGAAGAAAGTTTTGAATAAAGCAGTTTTGGATCTCAGTCTGGCTATTAACATTCAGATCTGCCCCCTAATGATTTTTATAAAGGCAGAATAAGACTGTGGGAGATTCGGGTCATGTTCAATAAAATATGCCCACCCCACCCTGGAAGAAACAGACAATTTTTTAAATAAGTGAATACGGGACTTTGGCATGCAGATCTACTGGGAAATTTTAGTGGCTTATTTGGGAACTTAAATTATTAAATGGATTTAATAATTATGAAAGACATTTCGTATTCAGAATTAATCCCCCCAAATTCTGGAAGCTATTATGAACCCTACCACAGCTGTCTACAGATGGAATATGCCAGATGTTCAGGTATTCTAAGGAATTCATTGGCCAAAGAATATATGTCCAAAAAAACAAAAGAACAAAGAATAAACCAATTATAGCATAATATTAAAATTCATATAAAAAAGGAAAGATTAAATAAAAACACTTCCGTTTTTTCACCCTTAACTTTTATCAATACAAAATCCAATAAAACGAACAAGCATACGGGAATTTAATGCAGATTTTAGATTTCACAGGCTCCCATACAATGCAATTACAGTTCTGCTCCATTCTGAACTTTGGCCTCTATTCAGCAGTGACTCCAATTTTCTTTCTGGGTGTTGACCCATCTTGTCCTGAGTAACATTAAAAAGGTAAAAGTTTCCCCTGCTAGTTGTGGCTGACTCTAGGGGGTGATGCTCATCAATAATTCACAGAAGAGGGAGCCAGCATTTGTCCAAAGATGTTTTCATGTCATGTGGCCAGCATGATATACACCAAGGCGCACGGACGCTGTTACCTTTCCCACTGAAGGTGGTAACTTTTTATCTACTTGCATTTTTACATGCTTTTGAACTGCTGGGTTGGCAGAATCTAGGCAGGCAACTGGAGCTCACCCTGTTACACAGCAGTTCTTGGGTCTCAAACTCGAGCTATCAACCTTCCAGCTGACAAGCCCAGCATCTTAACTGCTCACATCCCCACATGCCCTGTAACAATATACTGTATAGCCTTTTATTCCTTTCCCAAACTTCAAAACTCCATTTCATCTCATCCCATGCTTCTCCCTAGCTTTTGTGGCATGACAGCATAATCTGAAATTTGGAAAATCTGAACACTTTCAAATTAAAAGAAAATGGATTAGGTTCATCTTGGTGTAAACCAACAAGATACAGTTCTCAGAATCTTAAGAAACAATGTAAGAACAAAGTTACTTGGCACCTTAATTCTGTTGAGCAATCCTGATTGTGCAAGGTTGCTTTGTAAATGTAACAAATGCTGATGGATTATGTAGTAATTGTAGTGGAAGAAGATAATAGATAAGAGCATTTGGGACAAACAGTATTCATTAAAAGGGGTGGGTAATTTGCAGGCTGCCTGTAGCCTCCACCATTCTGTTTACACCACCTGCCAGCACTAAATTTAGGCAACATGGATTTTGTTTTGTTTGCCTTCACAAAATCAAGGGTAAGAATGAGGTTGAAGGCCTTGGGGGAATGACAACAAACTGTTTCCATTTCCACTCTTAAATTACTACCAAGGTCTTCAAAATAGATTGAACTTGAAATCACTGTTTTTCAGAGCAATTTCAGCCTGAAAGGTAGAACATATCAGCCCTTCCAGGTTGTCATCCAGGACAACTAGATGAACTAATTCTACTTTATTGTAAGGCTATATTAACAGAATCTTGCTAGTCTGAAAGTATAACATTCCTGCTGCTACTTTTAACTGCTTGGTCCATTATGGTGCATCCTTCCTAAGTTTCTTTCTCTGACCCTTAAGACACTGGGCCTCCTCCCTCTTTTGTCTGATTGTTTTGTAAGCAGCATCTCTTTCCCTCATCCCCCAAGGTCACCCACATATTCATTACAGAACAGGAGCTCCCTTTCCCTCAATTAACTGTCCCAAAACCACTAAAAAAAGCCTCCCCTTCTGGCACTGGCACCATATAATCAGATATCCTGTGCCCCAGGAACCTCTGATGCTTCCAAACATTGCCTGTCCCACTTCATAAGCATCAAGATCAAATCTTCCACTAAGTAAATTCATATTAGTACAGTGAAAGCTTGGATCATTGGCCTTTCCACATACCTAGTATTCCCACTTCATTGTACTTTATTTTATTCTTCATTGGCGGATCAAATAAAATCCTTCTTAACTATGTCTGCGACTTTCCACAAGTTTCTGAACCCACAGTTGTACTTCCATATTAACCATTTTCACAAAAGAAAAGCTGTAGGGTGCTTTGCACCAGGCCAGCCTCTGCAACATATTTTGCATTCTCCACCATGTTTACAATTGTGACAGAGGAGACAATGACACCTAGCTAATTACTTCCTCACATCCTGACTCCTTTAGTTCAGTGAGAGCACCTCCAAAGAAAGGCTGAGATTAAGCTCATCCCCCTGGGCAGCCTGTGCTTTCTTCCTTACTGTAAAAGGGAAGGTATTTCCCTATGAGGATTGCCTCATCCCAACATTGTATGTGAGGAGGAAAGAATGGAAATGAAGCAAAGTTGCTAATATGGACACACACCCCTTCCATTCATCCATGATGTACTGTATTCTCTCTTTCTTTCTCCTTCAAGGCTTGTCCTCTGCATGCCTTCTTGCTAAAACTCCTCACTTCCCCTTTATCCTATTTTCTTCTAGACTCCGAAAAGTAAGCCCTGTCATAAGAAATCACAGGTTTGTAAGATCTGATAGCCATTGTTTTCAATACAGCTTTCACAAATAAATCTTTCAGAAAAAATACCAGCTATGACACTGGTTAATTAGTGAGTTGATGGACGTTTATTATTTGCTTTACAACAAAATGCATCCTTATATAGTTACCAGCAATCATGCTCTTGGTGTTTTTCATAACTCAGGGCTGCGAAAGCAAAGAGATACAACTAAACAAGGCAATATTATTGATATGTGGTAATTAATCTGAGAGTTGCAGTTTCCACTATGATTTATGTGCTGGTTAAGTTGTACAGTCATAGATTCCTCTGATGTTGCTGAATGTCTGGATATGTTCAATAATTTAACAACATTTAAATGTTCAAGAAAATTAGTCTAACCTAGAAAAGAAGAACAAAAATAAGTTGTTCAATTATAAATAAGGGGTTTTATGTACATGAAAGGAGATTCTGACAAGATTTCTTGGAATTAATTTTGTTGCCTTGTATGGACTTAATAGTTGTCTCTTTTAAACAAATTGCTCT
>JANHZU010000001.1:322527-339546 GCA_032468055.1 Acrochordus granulatus
TGAGATGGATAGACAGCATAGTCAGTGTGATGGGTGTGAGCTTGGGAGGACTCTGGGAGGCAGTGCAAGACAGGGGGGCCTGACATAATACTGTCCATGGGGTCATGAAGAGTCAGACACGACTGCGCAAATGAACAACAAAATGTCAGATAGGGAAGAGAGCTCGGTAGAGACCATGGGAGATGTTTAGGGCTCATGGATAATTTGCTGCTTACCCTTCATTTGAAGAAATGCAGTGGTACCGAAATGCAGTGGTACTGTTTCTGTTTACCCTGGAAACAGGGCTTAATCTGTGCCTGTCTAAGAGGCCGCTAGGAATCAGAATGCATCTTTTCATAATCCACTACGGGATGGGGTTGAAAGCAGGCTACACGGTTAATATTGCGTGAGTCACCCTTAATTCTTCATGACTTCATACAGCTTTCAGGATAGCAACACTCCTGTGATTTGCCATTGTTTTATAGCCCCGGGATAGCCTGGTGCTCTCCCTTCCAAATTCGCATCAGGTCTGACCTGCTTAGCCTTTCTGAAATCCACAGAGGTAGAGCAGCTTCCGCAACCTTGCGCTGGAATCAGTAATAGGCCAGGAATCGTAGATGCAGGCACCCTCAGAAGAAAGAAGGCGGCCCTTAGGTGGGGAACCTCCTTCCTCGGTTCAATCGAACGGCCGCCGCTCGTACCAAGGGCGACCTGCAGGGGGCTTCCACCCGCAACCTCCCTTCCGAAGTCCCCAGCAGGAGGGGCGGAGCCGGCTGTGTCCTTTCCGAGGCGGGCGCGGTGCGGGCAGCGCGTCTTGCTCGGTTGGGACGGGGAGCGGACGGACGATGCAGGTACGGGGGAGCGAGAGGCGCTTCTCGCGCTCCCGGCTGGCGTCAGGCGGGGACTCGCAGGCGCTCGCAGACCGGGGGGGCCGGGCTGCCTTTGGCGGCGCTCGCTCGGCGGAAGGGCGCGGGAGACCCTGCGGCGGGGCGGGGCGGGGCGGCCCGGGCCCGCCTAATTCGGCTCGGTTTCCCCTTGCAGACCAGCTCCAAGCAGGCGGCGCAGGAGTTGCTGAAGTTCGTGCACCGCAGCCCGTCCCCTTATCATGGTAAGAAAGGAATTCCGGCAGATCGGGAGCCGTCGCCGGGAAGCGGCCGGCTCCGTGTCACAGAGGCCTTCCCCAGCTCGTCTGGTCTTGCCTTTCTTTGACTCTTAGGCCTGGGCGCGCGGTTTACGTGTGAACGCCCGTACACGCTTGGTTCTTTGAACACTGGCCCCTTTCAGATTTTAATCCAGTGTGGAAATTTTCACGCAAGCACACGAACAGTTTAATAAAAGTTCGGGTTTCTTAATTTACCAGAAGCAAATTGACGGAGGGTGTTGCCGCGCTTGGCTTGTCAGTATAAACGTCATTCCATTTTCTTACTCCTGTGTTTTCCCTACGGTTGCTTTTGCCCACTCTAGGACAAACGGAAATTTGCCTCGTTTTTATTAGCCTGTTAATTGCCCCTCTTCATTAGCTAATGAGCTTTCGTAAGCCGCGGACGTAACGCTCCTCGCGCTTGCCGGGAAGAGCTGGAGCGGCCGTCCGCCGCGCTCCGCAGGCTCCCCTCCGGCCCGCTCCCCAGGTTGGCCGGCCGGCCGGCGCGGCGTCAGCACGGCCGAGTCCGTTGCAGGCGAACCTGTTCCAGGAAGTAAGGAAGGTGTGGCGATACGCGGCTTAAGCAGTGGTTAGGGGCGTCCAGACGAGGATCGGGAAGCGAAGCTCGTTCATCACGAGCAGAGTGAAAAAGCCGTCGGGGTGGTCAACTTAATATGGCGATGGAAGTAGGAACAAGAAGTTAGAGTAGGGTGGGATAACTTTGCTTTGCGTGCACGTGTGACTCATCTGACTTCGTAATCAATCGGCATTTCTTTTACTTTCCTTTCCTGTGATAAGATTGTATAAAATAATTCAGCCTGATTTCTGGTGCACTCCTTAGGTGTGAAATCCAGAGGCAGCGTCTTCTGCTTCTGTACATAAATAAAGAGAGTGGGTCCTTTGTGGAAATTGGTTTCTTCATACTCTGTTCTCATACTTAACCAGCGTTCTTGCTGACAGTACCTCCTCCACCCAACATAATGGTTTTTTAGTGTCCCAGCTCCTCTGTTCCACAGCATTGTGAGAAATTTATTAACTTGTCTTTTATCATACTTGGTGAGCATGGATAGACTAAAGGATCATGTTCCTGTTTCTTCTGGAGTTCCTACTTTTTTTGCAGAACTTTGCTCCTTGTCTTATCTGCAAGCCACATTGAGCACAATTTGATGTTCTTTAATAATTAATAGCACTTTAATTACTTCCTTGAAATGGAAGCTCACACATTGTTAATATACAGAGGTAGCAAATGCAAGTTTTAACATCCTTAATCTTTCCTTCCATGAGCCCATAGCAGTTACCATAATTTGATAGTAGGTTCATCAGCATCCACCTTTAGGATGAACACTTGATGAAAGACAACACATTCTGATGACTATTTAAACAAAATTTGTAATTTTTCCAACTCCCTTTCATTGCTGTTTTTTCCTCTCTTTAAAAAAATTAGAAATTATATGTGTATTTTGCTGATAGATGTTATTCCTATCTTTTATGAGTTGCTTGTAAAATATTATTTTGTACTTTTAATATTAATTTTAATACCTGCATAAGAATTACAGAACTATAACCTCTGAAGCAAAATAATACCACTTCCAATGGCCAAATATAAGTTGCATATTATGCAGGTACTGTGGGCAAAAGCATCTGCAAGAGAGGTCAAAAGGGTCAGAGGATGAACTGCATGCTCTCCCCTTTTATATGTGCATTGTGCCATCACAATCAATGGAAAGGGTGAAGCTTTCATTTTGACAAAAGTATCAGATTTTACGAATATTCTGACTGGAGTAACATTCACACAACACATTAAGTGACTCAGACTGTATAACCTGAGCATGTGCCATAGATACAAATTCCAGTTGATGTTAATTAGAAATAACTGCTTTAAAGAAAATAGGAAGTTTAGCAGAAAAGCTGTAAATGTTCATATTAAATATTCTGAGGCATTTAGCAAGTTTATCATTGATTTAGTGTCCATTTAGCATCCAGTGGTATCGGTAAATGCATGCATTAAAATATTCATCTTTTAAAATAAGGCTTCAGAGAATCATTAAAATATAAAAGACTGAGATCTTAATTTTTTGAAAAAAGAATCTTGGATTAAGGTGCTGAGAGTATGCAGGGGAAATTTGGGAAAAACCACTAGCAATAAATTATCTAATGAAAAGCCCAGAGTAGATATTGATGCTTCAGGCTGACAAATGCATTTAGAAGTCTCTGATGCATTGTATTTCTACTGTATGTGTATGTATTTCTGTCTACACACATAACAGCTTTGCTTCTGTCTAGCCTCTTTGCTTTTAAAATAATTATCTTATTTCCTTTCATAATTACCTTATACATTTGTCAAGATGTGGAATCCAAGATGTGATAAACCAAAGTAAGTGCTGTAGATCTGAGGAAGATCAGATCTTGTGGCCTTCAGGCCAAAGTTGAGTTGACAGTCTCAGAACAACCTTCCTAACAATTATAACCCTAAAAGTGTTCTCCAGTCTTATTAAATTCCAACTTTGTTGGGACTGCAGCTTTCAAAATTCTCAGCGACCTTGGCCAAAAGCTGGGTGACAAGTTGGGGAATTGCAGTCCCAGCCCAAGTGGGGGAAGCCTGAGGGTTGAGATCACAATGATGCCATCTGTCCTTGAGCTGAGTCAACAGTTCTGATCGCCTGATGAGCACCCATAGAGTTGCATTGCATCTTGCTAATTTGGAGAATTGTGCATTTCTGAAGGAATTTTATAGCAAGCATTCTTGCCAGCTGCCTTTGCTGTTTCCTTTTGTGACTGCTTCTGCTCTTTCTTCTTGCAGTGGTTGCTGAATGTCGGAACCGCCTGCTTCAGGCTGGTTTCCAGGAACTGAAAGAAACTGAACACTGGGATATCAAGCCTGACAGAAAGGTGTGGAGAAAGATAAGCCTATCTACTTTTCTATACCTTCTGATTGTAGTTTTGTTGCCTTTATTTTGAAAGGGATGGAGGGTGGGGTGGAAGGCCCTCTGGATACTCCTTGAGGAACAAGCAAAATATTGATGTCTCCATACCTTTCTGTGCTCTTTTTTTGCCTCAGTATTTTGTGACCCGAAACTTTTCAACTTTGGTTGCCTTTGCTGTGGGGGGACAATTCCGGCCAGGTAATGGCTTCACTTTGATTGGTGCTCACACTGACAGTCCCTGTTTGCGGGTAAGCAATGACCTAATCTTTCTCTGATGTTTTTGCTCTTGGCTGGATTTTTTCCTTGCTTCTTCTGATTGCCTCAGTTTTCCCAGCTATCACATCCCTAAGTGTCTTTGTCTGATTGTGCTTCATCACTTTTCCCTCTTCATAGGAATATATGGCAGCACTATTTTGGATGGATAATTAGAAGGATTTCTGCTTTTGTACTCATTGCCTATTTCTTTTAAAAATATCATTAAGATGCCACATGGTAATTGAATATGGCTCTTGGGGAGACATGAAATTATGGTTGTGTCTCTTTCAGGTGAAACGGTCTTCAATATGTAACCAGGAAGGTACAGTGCAGGTGGCTGTGGAAACATATGGAGGTGGCATTTGGAACACCTGGTTTGACCGTGACCTCTCCGTGGCTGGAAGAGTAATTTTCAAGGTCAGTCCTGCTTGAATTACTCTCTGTTTACATTCTTAGATTTGTACAGTTGGAAGAGAACTTGAGGCTCATTTCTTTCCCTGTCCAATATTACATGTCACATACGGGCCTAATCTTGTATTACCTGAAGAACATGGCAACAACATCAGCAGACTTCTTCCCATAGCCCTCAAAAAAACAAAACATAAAAAAAAATTTCCATGGGGGAAAAGGTTAATGGGGCAATTTTTCCATCTACATGTTCCTTAAGATGGTATATGCTATGTTAATCTGGCTTTCCAGAATAAAAATAAACATGATTTTTAGTCAGGTTTTGCCATTTGCTTTGGAAAAAAGTCACTGTTCTCTCAGTTGATGGAGGATTAAATGCCATCAGTGCATGTTGGCATTTAGTCTTCCATCAAAACGCCAGTGTTTGTGTTGCAAAATAGATTTCCAGTGTTTTGTAATATACATGTATTATATTCATTTCTTTGATTGGAAGTGCTACAGTAGAAACAATATGATAGACAGAGCCCATAAGAATATTGTTAAGCCGCAGTATTTTTATGAATAAAAACCCTGAGTATGCTGAAAGGATCCAACTTTGTAAATGATTGGAGAGTTATTCAAAGTATGCTATGCACAATTAAATGCGTATAATTGTGCTTATCAGCTGGAAGGTCAGTGGCTCAAGTTTGAGACCCAAACCTGCCACGTAACAGTGTGAGCTCCCATTCCTGCCCCAGCTCCTGCCAACCTAGCAGTTGGAAGGCATGTGAAAATGCAAGTAGATAAATAGGTACCACTTAGGGAAGTTAACAGCATTCCATGTACCTCGATGCATAGTCATGTCAGGCACATGACCATGGAAGCATCTTTGGCCAATGCTGGCTCTTTGGTTATGAAACAGAAATACTGAGCACCGCCTCCTAGAGTCAGTCACAACTGGCAGGGGAAATGTTTACCTTTTTATTTATGAGGCAAAACCTAATTTTAACATTGTGTGAGTATGACTGAAAACTAAAAATGACTTATAAATTAAAAATATGATGTTACTTCTCATAGTGTTGCAGAAAGCTCTACCCTCCATCTGTGCGTAGAGCTTTCAAACAAAGTAGATTTTGCTTTTATATGGAACTGCATTATTAAGACATGCTGATACAAGGGAGGGAAGATACAGGTGTGATTACTAATTACTGGAACATGTTATTTACATGTGTTCAGAGATCCTTGGTTAATGCTCTCTTCCTTATTTAATATGTCTGGAAACAAAAATTGCTTCTGGTGCTGTTTGCAATTTAGACTATATGGAGAAGCAACAGAAACAAAATATGGCTGTTCCTTTTCTGTCTTTGTGGGATGAGAAACTGTTGCTCTAAAGTTATATTAAAGTAGAAATCAGGTGCCAGATACTAATTTTTCCCTTAAAAAGTTATTGTTGTTCAGAATGCCCATTTTTAAAATTACAGTTTCAAAGAGTCTTTTTTAAAGCAGTGTTCCAAAAATAAAATTTGCATACCTAATAAATACATAATATCAGTAGATAGGTAAATTTTGTAGGTAAAGTTGTCAGACTGCCATATATGTCAGTTATAGTTCTGAAATCACTGTGTAACATCAACAAAAATTCTTAAGAATACCTTGGGAATTAATTAAAATGAAGGATTTAAACTCAAAGTTGAAAATATTTGCCATTTAGTACCCTCTTTCTATCTCTAGCTTCCCATTTTAGTTTCCAAAATTAGGTTTCCCATGTTAATCATGGGCAAAGCATATATTCTGCCTTTAGAAATACTGAAGTATCAAATGTTGCTTGGATTTCACATCTTGCTGCATCTTAAAACAAGTTCAACAAGGCTGCATTTGATTGCTCTTGAAGAACTGGTAGGAAGTTAATCCATTTAGATTTGAAAAATCAGTACAGAAATTACAAGGGAACATGGGTGTACATATAGTGCATGAGCCTGTATGTCGCTTCCAAACACTTTTTTTCTTCTTCAGATTTAAAGTACTGAACACCCATAACTTTCACCAAAACTACCAATGGGAAGGTTAGGCTGGGAGAAGAGCAGATTAAAGCAGTTATAAAAGATGTTTTCCATGAGCTGCTAGTTTCTATGTGCCAGTATTTGTCCTGCTTGGTATGTGGTTTCCCAGGTACATATTGGATTTTTATTTCTTTAGGTTCCTGTGTGAGAAATCTCTAGCTTTTCAATACATATAAGGAATGTGGAGAACTCAAAGAGTCTTTTGGACTTTATACTTAATAGTAGCAATCATACAGAGAGATCACTGGGTTTATACATCTCATTATTTGAACCAGTTAATGATTGAAAAACATTCACACATGATGCTGAGCCATAAATTAAGATTTGCAAATCATAATGGTTGGGTTCGTGTAATGTGGTAAGCAAAACCCAAAGAAGCCCTGTTACACCTAGCACATAACAAGCCAACTATAAACATACACAGAGGAGAAGCCTGCCGGTATAGTTTATAATTTACATTAGCTTTCTCTTCCTTGTATTCTCTAGATGTAATTCCAAGAATTTTCTGCCACCTAGATGGCTGGCAATTGTGGGAACTCGATTCCTAATATTTCTGGATTACTAGATTTTGAGGAACTGATTTATAAAGACTTGAGAATTTATTAAAGAATTGATGTTGTCTAGATGAGGAGCTGAAGGTGCAGAAATATTGTCATGTTCTTGCTGAATGGACATGGATAAAGATTCTAAACTTGATATTTCCACCTGTGCTAAAACCAGCAAACATTTCATTGTGTGCCTTTTCAAGTATTTCTGTTTAAAAATACAATTGACCACCTCTGAGGAATAAAGTGTGTTGCACAAAAGTAGAATTCTGGAATTTTTGTAGCTTTGTTAGTCAATAACAGTCAATGAAAAATTATTCTTGAAAGCACTTGAGGCTGAAGTGGATGGAATATAAAAATCTGTCATCCAAGCAACCAGTTTCTTATTTGGCAGCCTTGTTAAAAAAAGGATTGTTACATTTCCTCTTTTGCAGCCATACTAAAAACCTGGGGCTAGGGAATTTTAAAAAAACTCTGGTGATAAAAATCTAAGTCATGAAATTCCTAAAATTTCCCATCTGTTCTAACTTAAAATTGAACTATCCATTTGTTTGGGCCATTGGAGCTGATTTTCTTTTGACAATCACTAAGACAGAATTACTTGCTAGAGCTATTTCCTGAAGACACTTTGTAGCTTTCCTTTATACTATCCTTTTTTCTATTATGATCTTAAATGAGATCAAACAGTCATGGATTATACTGTTTTGCCCTTCTTTCCATTGCAGGATCTATCCACAGGGCGGCTGGAGCAACAGCTAGTAAGGGTGGAACAGCCCATTCTCCGCATCCCACATTTGGCCATTCACCTCCAGCGTAATGTGAATGAGAGCTTTGGACCAAATACTGAGCAACACCTGTGAGAGTATAAACAGTCCTTGCCCTGCACTGTCTTAAACAAGAAGCCTTTCTTAGGAGCTGTTTTGTTGGGGCCTAGCTTGTCGGTCTTCAGGAAAAGTGATCCCACAAGACATATTTATGTACTTCCTTTCTAGCAAGGGCTGAAATGCAAAGGAGCTTTGCTGGATAGACCAAAGCTGTATTTATTACAGCATGTTGTTCTTCCACTATCAAACTAAAAGGCTCTGGGAAATCCACAGAAAGCAGGGCACAAGTGTAATAGTCAAGTTTCCTATTGGTATTAACATCCTTTTGTTTCTCAAATTTGTATATGCATGCTCCTTGGGCTGGCCTTTTGCTATGTCTTGCAGTAGTGAATTCCATGAATTAACTCTTATGTGTGGGCAAAAGTTCTGAATCTGCCATCTTTCTAATGAATTGAATACACACAGCAAAAGAGAGAGAGTAACCTTTTGCTGCATAAGATTCTAGAGAAAGGATGTTGTTGTTTTATCAAAGTTCTTAAGTGGGATTCAGGGAAGGCTTTTGCCCATGTGGCATTCTGACTTGATAATCATTTTTTCAAAAGATCTGCCTTAAGACTCTTCCCTCTACCTTATCCCTTCTGCTTTAATTTAAAAAAAAATGAAGTATGAATTCTTTGCTTTCAATATATATATTATGAGCCAGTTTAATTTCTCTTTATTAAGATAGTTGCTATTAGAGTTCACTTTAAATTAAAAAATATGTAAGGTTGGTCCAGATTTACTCAAAGCAGGTTCCTTGAAATCAGGAGTGTATCTAATGCCATTTGGTCCAATTCCCTCTTTGATACAGGAAATCCTGAACAAGAGTGTTCTTGTTTAAGAGCACCAAGCTAAAAGACTTGTAGAAAGGAATGGCCTGATTCCTTTCTTGGCAATTTATTGCATGAGTAGAATATTACTTTTATTTTGATTTTTGGCTCAGAAAGCTTCCACGGATTGGAGCAATCTTTACTGCTTTCCTACCTTCATGCCTTGCAACTTCTCCCATTGTCCTGGAGGGCCTAGAGTCCTTTGAAATAGATACTGAGATACTCATAGAAGACTGTAAGAAAAAGAAAGTGATAAAGATAGTTTCTTCCTCCAGTCAACCAGCAGTCTAACCCTCTGGCTTGGAAACCTTACAAAGACATGGAGCTGTTTTGTCTAAGCTGATGCAGGACCTGTCCGTAACCTTCAGTCTTCTACTTGACACTGATGAGGGCTTGGTTGCATCTGTAGTACAGTATTTATTTCTTAAATTTATATGCCACCCATCTCATTGTCAAGCAACTCAGAATAGAAAGATGGAGTCTGCCAGGGGAATACAGTTCATTTCACAGTGATGGAGGAAAACATTTGCACCCATGTTTTCCTTTAGAAAATTTACTTCTAAATTGTTCTCTCTAGAAGTGGTAGACAAGATCTCGTATGCTACCCAGGCTGTTTAGATGCTTTAGCAGTACTCTAAATGTAACAAAGTGGTGGGAGAACATCCTGAGAAAAATAGAAGAAACATCTTGGGCAGTTTTCCAAACTTCACACTGTTCATATGGGTTGAACCAGATTCCCATTTCTCCTCAGTATTTTGCAAATTGAAAATAATAGATGTAATCCAACATTTCTGGACATTACCTACTTGAGGATGACAAGTGTAGGATTCCTTAGCTTCATATAGGATATTCTATTTCCTCAGCTCTGACTTTTAAAATTCCCCAGAGAGCAACTTTAACAACCAACTTGCTGGCTTTCACAGGGTTCCAATTCTGGCCACACAGGCCCAAGCACTTCTGGAGAAGGGAAACTTCAGAATAGAAGACAGCTGCACTTCAACTTTCCAGGTAAGACAGATTGGATAGGGGGTTGCATTAGGTTGATGCATCTGCATTACTCTTAGGCTGTGTTGACAAGAGCAGTGGGGTTGCAGGTGGAAACAGGTAAAGGAAAGCCTGTCTCTGTTGAGTGTTTCTAGGGTGCTGCATTTTCCTAACCTCTTTCTTTCTACCAGAATCGTCATGCTCCAATTCTGATCTCCCTTCTCTGCTCCCAGTTGGAAGTGAAACCGGAACAACTGGTGGGGATAGAACTGTGTCTTGTAGATACCCAGCCCCCAGTAAGTGCAGTTTTGTTTTTTATATTGTTACATAATGGGTTGGAAGTAGGAGGTTCAAGTGGCTTGTTTTTAGATAATCATGCATTTTGAAGGGTGGTTTGCAAGAGAGATGAAATTATGTTCTTCTGTAGTTTGATTTTATAGAAATGCCCTTAAGTGAGATTTGAAAATGGGGGAGACTTACTCCACCTTCATATTCTGCTACTTTGTTTCTACTTATTGGCTCATACATAACCAGTATGAGAGATAGATAAATGGGTGCACAATGGGAAGGACAAACACACTTCCCAAATTATGTGATGCAGCTGCCAAAAAGGTAATTTATGTTTTGGAAAGTATTAACAAGAGCATATGAATTCAGATTATGGGAAGTAATTCTTGTATTTTCCTCTGCCTTGGTTATGTCCTGTTTAAGGTGCCATGTCTGGTTTTGAGCACTGCAGTCAAAAAATCTGGAACAATTTCAAAGAAGAAAGTGAGGGGGCTGGAAACCAAATCCTATGAAGAATGCTTGTTTATGAAATTTGTCCACTGTCTGAAACCTAACGGACTCTAGGCAGCTTATAAAACTAAAATCTTCTGAAAGAAGATTGAGGAGAAATACAGTAGCAGCCTGTAGGGTTGTCACATAGAGGAACAAGTGGATTTCTTCTTTATCATCTCAGGGCAGGACCATTGGGTTGAACCTGTAGGGATGTAGGCTCATGCTAGCTATTCAGAGGAATTTCCTCACCATAATAACAGTCAGCCATTGATAAGCTACCTTGCAAAGTGGTATGTTCCTGTTTGCTGGAATCTTCAAACAGAGGATAGATAGCCAGTCAGGCCAAAATTCTTTAGCAGATCCTACAAGCAGGGTGTTGGACTAGATGACTTCCAAGATGTCTATTAAATTTTATCATCTTATTTTTTTCCTCCGTGACTTCCCAACAGACGCTAGGTGGTGCCTTCAATGAATTCATATTCTCTCCTCGCCTGGATAACCTCCACAGCTGTTACTGTGCTCTACAGGTAAGTAACTCAGGTAAGGGCATATCAGGAGGCAGTGCTGTTTCTTGTTGTTGTGCTGCTTCCTTGGCACCCAGGAAAGGGCTATGCTGTAATATAGTCTATATTTCTACATGTTAGTTACAGGTTGTCCTTGACTTATGATCCTTTGTTTAATGATCATTCAAAGTTATAACAGTTGCTGAAAAAGTGACTTGTAACCAGTCCTGGTGTATATACAACAGTCACAGTATTTCCATGGTCATGTGGTCAGAATTCAGGTGCTTGTCAACCAGCATGTATTTATTATGGTTGCAGGATCCAGGGTTAGTGGGAGAAGCCAGATTTGCTTAATGACTGCAGAAAAAAGGTAAAATTGGATGTGACTCATTTAATGCCCGCACCACTTAACAGTGGAAGTTTTGGTCCCAATTGTGGGTGTAAGTTGAAGACTATTTGTAGATGGTATTTGCTCTCTTTCTGGCCTTCTGCTATGCATTCTTTAAAAGAATGTTGCCCTGGAGAGCTATATACCACGGCCTTCCTGCAGGTTGAGCTAAACAGTAGAAATAGGGATTGTAAGACAAATCCTCTGGTGTCCCAAAAGTTCCTGATGCTCAAGAGACTGTGTATCCTTCATTTTGTGTTCCTGGCAGAGATCTCAGCTCATGAGTGGATCAGCTTCCTGGAGCTTTAAAAGACTGATCCTGGGGCTGAGGGTTTCTTTCCTTGAAGGAGACTGCTACTCTGGAAGCCTCTTAGGAAACCTTGGAACTGAGATTGCCTCACTCAGTTTTGCACATATGTAGGTGCTGAGAAGGGGAAGGTTGTGATGGGGGAGGAATCTGGACTTCTGTTTCTAACTGGGATTGGTGCTTGAAAATAGGCCAGACAGATAGGTGCAGGAAAATACAAGTGGAAAGTGTCCTCTGAGCAAATAAAGAAGGGGGAGCAGTGGCACAAGGGAAGGTAAACCACCAACTGGCTTCCCTGTCAGATCCCTTCAGTCTGAGTCTAATGAAAGAAGTCAAGATGACAGTGAAGATGACCCCTCCAACAAAAGGAGGACCTCTTCTGCTCCTCAGTGTGGGTCAGTTGCTGATAAAACATCTAATACCTAATGTGCGTCACTGAAGCTTGGCTGCACTTCTTTTGATTAGTTTTGTCTCCATGGTGTAGCACACTGGGACTTGATGGTGAGGAGGTAGAATGTCAACATCTACAGGATCTTCTGCTCCTCAGGACAGAGAGCTAGTCTTGAATGTGTACTGCTACTTTGAATGGCCAGGACAAATTATGCATGTTATTTACTCTTTCTTCCATAGTTTCATTCCAATTGGAAGGAGTTCTGGAATGGCCTTGGATAACCTATTTTTTCTTTTCTAGAACAGCTCTAACAGAACATAATGTGCTTCAGATCCATTCATGGACCAAATACACTTGTGTTGGGTCTGTGCACAGATGAAACATGGCTGGGTCCAGGGATGGCCCATCATGTACTTGCTAATTTGTGCACATTCCCTCTACATAAGAATATAGCCTTGTTGGATCAGGCCAAGACCCATCTTACTCCAGCATCTTATTTCTCTGCAGTGTTCATAAATGGGAGATGTCAACATGCTCCTTTTTACTGTTGTATTTCTACAACTAATATCTGGAGAAATACTGCCCTCTCAGCTTGAGAGCATTGATCCTCCCAATTGACCTTCTCAATAATTTTTTCCAATTCTGCTTTTTAAAAAACAAATTAATGGCCATATGTCTGGCAGCAATGAATTCTGTGTTAATTATGAATTGTGTGAAGAAGTGTTTCCAATCTGCTTTATCAGATGGCCCCAGATCCTAGTATTTTGAGGGAGGATGGACGGACATACTCCCTCTCTTCTCCTTGCCATGTTTCTTAGAAATCCCAACATGTCATCTCCAGTTTTTTTTCCAAGCTAAGAAATTTAAAGTATTCTAAACTATACTTATAGGAAAGATATTGTAGCCCCTTGATAATTTGACTGCCCTTTTCTGTACAGTACTATTTCTAGTTCTCTTAACCATTTTTCAAATGTGGGAGTCAGAACTGTAATCACTACTGCTAACTTGGATGTTCTACAGTTTTCTATAGATGTTCACATTTTTTATTTTCAGTCACTTTCCTAATGATCCAAAGCATAGAATTCACCTTTCTCATAGTTACCACACAGTGAATTGACATCTGTATTGGACTATCCTCTATGACTGCAAGATCCTTTAGTTAAGATCCATCAGTGTATATTTATTGTGTTTCTGTATGGAGAGAGAAAGGGGAGGGGAAGGAGGGACAAAGGAAGGAAGGGGGATTTTCCCTATTGAACTTGAATGTTGATTGATTTTTTTACAACTTTAAATACATTGCCTCCAAACTTGGCCATTCATTGTTTATCTCAAAGACATGATTGATTGTTAAGCTAAAAGCTAATGATTACAATACTAAACCTTGAGGGAGGGACTCCACTTCTTACCATCTCACATTAAGAAAATGTTGATGTATCTTCACTGTTTGCTTTCTTCTTTTTAACTAATTAGCAGTCCATAAAAGGACAGGTCCTCTTAACCCATGGCCATTAAATATATACAGATCCTTTGATGAAGAATTCAAAGACTTTTTGAAAATCTAAATAGATGCAGTCACTCTCAGTCATGTTCCTGTTGCCACTCTGAAAGGCTCCGGTGATCTTAGTTGTTTACCAGACATAGAGTGATGATATTAATCTTTAAATCCCTAAAAAAAGTGTGATTCAGCTGAGGGACTGCCTGCCCTATTACGAACCTATCCAGCCATTTAGTTCTTCAGGAGACCCTCTGAAGATTTTAGTGTCATCAAGAACCTCACTTATCTGGCAAACAGGAGACCTTTTCTGGTGTTGCTCCCAATTATAGAATGCCCTCCTCTCAAACACACACTCTTGGTGTCCATAAAATCTGTAGGATTGAATATTTAAACACCAGCAGAACATCCCACAAAGGATGATTGATTGAACAGATATTAAAAATACATTTCTCTGGAAAACAGCACAAAAAGGGGAATGATCTTTCTATTTGACATGTGGAACTAGAAGTGATTGTATGTTTATGCATACAGAACATTAGCATTTAACAGCATCTTGTAGAAGGGTAGGAGAGAACATAGATTGAAAGATTTGGAGGAATTGAACAAAATTAGTTTGCCAACTTAGATACAGGTCAGGATTTTTTAGCTTTTAGTATCTCTTATCTACAGTACTGATTCCCTCTTACTTCTACTGGTGCATTGGATTTGTGACATAGAAGGGAATAGTGTTAAGAAATGGTCTTAGAGGAGCTGTTCCTGTATTGTAATTGCAAAGGATTTAGAAGAACTGGAAAGAAGTCAAAACCTTTTATTTCCTCGGCTGGTATATTATTCCAGATAGGCGTTTTGGAGGAACACTTAGGTCTTACCAGTAGACTTCCTTGTTGAGTGGGAGGTATAATTCAGGTTTCTTTTTTTATGAATGATGTAGCTATGAACGTAGTTGCAGATCTTTCCTGAAATAGGCTTTAAGCTTCTAGAAGATTGATCAGTGGTTCTGACTAACTCAAAAGCCAGGGAGAAACTCAGCATAAAGTATTTTTGAAAATTCTTAACTCATCCTTACTGATTCACCTTGGTCCCTTGTCTGTCTCTTCAGGCTTTGATTGAATCTACTGATGGGCCTGATGCTCTCGCCCAAGAGCCAAATGTGCGCCTGGTCGCGCTCTATGACAATGAAGAGGTTAGTGATAAAACTCTTTTTTCAGAATGGGAAATGGAAGGAACATATCCTATTCTGATCTGAAGGAATACTGAGCATGGTTAAATCTGATAGACAACATGGGTTAGGAGATTTTTGTGGCCACATGTTAAATCTTTTGATTTAAGGATGATAGAGGGTCCCAGCTGGTGATGGTAATTAGAATGGAGCCAAAAATTTCAGCCAGTGGGGGTTAGTTTATGGAATGAAGCGGGTTCCTTTAAGATTTGTCTCTTAAGCCATTCCCAGATTGTCCTGATTTTAAAAGAGAGGTCTGAAGCCACCTATCTCAAAAGGTGGATGTCAGAAAAGAGTGCAGAAGAATGGAGTGTTGCCCAGAGTAACTTACCAGTCACAAGGTTGGAGGATTGTGTGCAAAATAAACTATGGATGAGAGGCAGTAGCAGAACTAGAAGTGGTAAGAAGGGATTAGCTGAAACTGATCTCTGAAATGGAATGGCAGTTAAAATTCTCTTAGCATCAAAAGACTTGTTGATAATTCACCTTTTGAATGCACGTGTCTGGCAGGTTGGTTCAGAAAGTGCTCAAGGGGCTGCATCGCTTCTCACAGAGCTTATTCTTCGTCGCATCTCAGCTTCACCCCAGAACCTTACAGCATTTGAGGAAGCAGTGCCCAAATCCTGCATGATCAGTGCAGATATGGCTCATGCGGTGCATCCCAATTATGCGTGAGTATGTTACCAATGGGCAGTGTGAGATAGTGTACCAGGGCTTGTCAGTATTGGACATTCTTGTTTACACTTCACCACAAGGGGGCTGCTGCTTTCAAAGAACTTATTTTCATTTAAAACATTACCCACAATTCCATCCTTCAGATTGTGTGAATCTTAACAGTTTGAAAGTAGCTTGAATAATAAAGCCATCATATTTTCTTGTAAGCTGTCTGTGGTACTATTATACCTATCTGAGAAGCTGAAGGTATATTTAAACATTTCCCTATTATTTTGGGGTTGCTTGTAAATCACAGGTTAGATGACTGATACTCCTCCCAAAGTTGTAGATGATTTCCCAATATAATTTTTATTTATTTATTCAATTTCTATAGTCACCCATCTTAAACAAGTGATATTGGGTGGTGGACAATTATAAAATAATTAAAACAGTTACAATATAGTACAAAATTAAATTTATATGGCAAGAATGGCCAAGAAAAAGTATTATAAATTGTTGTTATATCCAGTAAATAGGGTCCTTCACACACTCGGGGCCCCAGGCCTGGGCATAAAGCTAGGTGTTCAAGGCTTTATGAAAGGCCAACAGGGTTGAGGTCATCCTCAACTCTGAGAGGAGAATTTTCCAGAGGCAGGAAAAGGCTAAGGCAGAGAAGGCGTATCTCCTGATCCCTCCCAGCTGATGCTCCTTGGCTGGGGACCCACAGCATATCAAACCTGCCAGACTAAATTGAATGAGTAGAAGCTATTAATTTTGTTCCTGGGCTTTGGGTCATTCAAAGTTGCTAACCCTTTAGAACTAGTACTTGTTGTGTAAAAAGATAGGTCTACGACTTGGAGCAGAATCATGGGCAATCCATCTTTCTTCCAAAGCTTTGAAGTTGCCAGAAAGCAGAATATGGTGAAAGTCAAGTGAATATGCAAGTGGGTCTATGCAGACCTATATGTAGTGTGTTTTCAAACTTGAAGCATTTTTTAGAATTGGTATTAAGGTGGTCTCCTTCATCCTCTTGTTGATGTGCTACAGAATAAAGTACAGTAGAACCTTGGATTGCGAGCATAATTAATTCTGGAAGAATGCTCTTAATCCAAAACGCTCTTATACCAAAGCAAATTTTCCCATAGGAAACAATGTAAAGTCAGGCAATCTGTTCCACACACCCCAAAATATGAATAAAAAATAATTTTCAATGGTATTTTATGTAGAAATGATTGTCCCTAATCAAACAGTTGAAACATGTAACAGTGATTAATTCACAATATAAAATAAAAATAAAACAAATTAACCAACACT